>JAECUM010020078.1:0-35466 GCA_016617855.1 Megalonaias nervosa
ACTTGGTGATGCAATTAATTCTGATGTTGAAAAGCGTCACAGATAAAATACTGCCCCTGGAACATCCATCTCTTGCTCGTGCATATCCACTGGCTCCATGAATTCCCTGATTGAGAGAAAGTTTGATATAAAATAGGGCAGATGGCCTTTGGGACCACGATCGTGCAGGTTATTCAGCATCCCGTACTTCCATGTCGTGTCATAGGCATTTTCAAAATCAAAGAATACCGCTACTAAATCTTCCTTCTTGTTAAGAGTGTCAAGAATAAAGGTGTCCAGTCTAACGAGATGGTCATTAGAGCTACGGCCATATCGAAAACTACTTTGAAAAGGAGCTTTTCAATTATTAATCTCCAAGTATCATACAAGCAGAGAATTGATCATTCGTTCCATTGTTCTCCACACCCAACTGGTCAAAGGAATGGTGCGATAGTTGGTAAGATCAGTGCTATCTTTATCTGGCTTGGGAACTGGTATTATTGCTGCTTCTTTCAAAATCTTAGGCACATTACCAGTAATCAATAAATCATTGAAGATTTTGAAAGAGATGTTACTGGTGATTCTGGAAGATGTTTGAAAAACTGCTAATGTATTTCGTCAGTTCCAGATGGCGGGGAGAATTGTGTTTTCTCTTTCCTTTTATTTTGCGGATCGTGTTCCAATAGAGGAACAAGAGTTTAAAGAAGAAACATATTTCTTCCATGATGCTCGTTTGCTTTCTTTGGTCGTGAGGAGAGCATTGTCCCGGAGAATACGGTACTTACTTAAATTTTCGGGCATCGGACGATTGTTAAATTTTCTCAGTGCTTTTTATCGTAATCCAATGGCTTCTTTACATTCTTTAGTGACCCAAGGTTTTCTTGGTTTCTTTTACAGTTCGGTGAGGTCTTGGGAATGGATTCTTCTACAATCTCGATTAAAATAGAAGTAAAATGCTGAATAACGTCATTAACGGTAAAAAAGTTATACTCATTCAGCCTACTCTTACAGAGTGTTTCAAACCTAGCCCAGTCGGCATTCTTTATATTCCATTGTGCAACTGCATCATCAATTGTAGAGTTAATATCTTCAATGGGGATTATAAAGTGATCACTGTTGTGAATGCCATCAGCGATCTTCCAATCATAGTCCAAAAGCAGGAAAGGAGAAGAAATTGTCACATCCATACACGTGTATGTACCCGTTCCATGATGTAAGTACGTCGGAGATTTGGTTTTATATAGACAGAAATCGTGTCTAGAAATGAAGTCTTCTACTTTGTGGCCTCTGTCTGGTATGTGATTTGATCCCCGTAAAATGTTATGGGCATTAAAATCCCCGTGTAAAACAAATGGCGAGGAACGTTGTTGAACAAGTGTGTCTAATTCATTTCGTAGTAGGTTGGTGTTTGGCTGTATATAAATAACACAAAGGTAATCACTCGGTGTCGAGTGCCAATTACAGTAATGGCTTGCAAATTTGTGTTTAAAGGGATGACGTTGTGTGAAACCCTATTGTTTACAACAACAGAAACTCCTCCTGAGGCTGTGTCACCATTGTAAAAGTAGGAGTTACAAAATGAGTAGTTTTTAAGTGTGATGTTGTCCGTAGCTTTCAGTGTTTGCTGAAGGCATAGTACTGCAGGATAAGGTTCATTCAGAAGCAGAAGAATATCATTGTAATTGGTTTTAAGTCCTCTACAGTTCCATTGTATGATGTTGTTCTCTATTATAAGTTTAATGTAGAGATGATGTAGCCAGGTTAGACCTTCAACAGGCGCACTCCATGTGGTTATTTTTCTGGAGGAAGTATCAAGTTAAATTTTTTGGTTTCAGGTTTGGAACCACCCTGAGAATACATAGCAGTTTCTTCTGTATCATTGTCCTCAATGTCCCCAAACCTATTGTGTAGCTTAATGGGGTCTTCAGACCCCATTTGCTGCCTGGTTGTTTGTTGCTTATTTTTCTTTTCTGGAGATTTAGGTATGGGGGGGATGTTGAAAGTTGTCTGCGTGGAGATTGTGTTTCTTTGTGCCTTGTAGTGTGGAGTGTTAGTAAATGCTGTTGTATCGGGCAGATCAGTTTGAGTTTGTTCTTCCTTGGTTGTCCTTGAACTGGTTTTTACAACAGTTGAGAAGGTTGGGAGATGTGGAAGGGTTCGAGCTTCGACCATATTTCTATCTTCTGAATCTTTAGAATTGGCATGACTTTTGTCACAATTTGCACAATGGGGGGTTCGCTCCGCAGTCTGCTTCTCGATGATTGATCTCACCGCATCGACCACACACATGGTTTCTGAGCATATCTTTTCGTGGTGACCATACTTCTCACACTTGAAACAACGTAGTGGATTTGGAATATACACTTCAACTTTAACCTGCAAAAATCCAACTTTTACTACGTTACGTAGTGTTGGTGTGTTAAAGGTAAGTATGATGGTGTTCGTGTCCTGCATTGTTGTACCGCTTTTGATACTAATTCGACGATTTTCGGTAACACCTTGATTCCTCGTTACCTCGAAAATTCCAGTGCCGCTGACCTCTGAGAGGTCTCGGCAGCAAATGACACCTTTGGATGAGTTGAGTGTCGAATGAGCGAAAGTAGTAACTAGAATATCATACAAGTCTGAATTTGCCCGATATCCTCAGTGTGCACCTTGGGGTCACATTCAACGAGCAAGCTACCCAATTTTAGTTTTTTCACGCTTTCTGGAGTGCCGACTAGGCCCAAGTATAGTCTTTTCGACTATAAATGTTGATAGCGCAGAAATTGATTTTGCAGAATATTTTGACTGAATAACCATGAAGCGTGGGAATGATCCCACGCTCCGTGATTCGTCATCTGAGTCCGTTAAAGTTTTAGAACGTTTTAGTTGAGTTATGTTTCGTTTTATATTCATCACCCATGTTTACCGACCAGCCGCGGAGTAGAACAAGCGGGCACTTTTCAAGGTGTAATTCTCGGCAAGTAAAGATATCTCGCGATTGACCCGTTAAGCCACCACCTTCTAGGAAGTCTTCTGAGAGTAGGAGAAAGGACAAATAAAGGGATAGAAGTAGGGGCAACGGTGGTATCAAGAGAGATGAAAAGAGAAAGATAGAGAAAGTGAGCGAGTAAATAAAGACCTCAAAGGACTTGGCACCGGCCAATTTGTCGAGGCCGGGCTCTCCCGACCATCCGTATAGTAACCTCAACGGTATAAGCTAAACGTCAAAATATGCTATTGACATTTAAGATCATAGATCGTTATCTCCATGAGGTGCTCGCACTACAAAAGACAAACTGAATTATGTGATTGGCACAGGTGAAAAGCATCAGTTGGAATACAAATGTTGAACTACGATAAATATATTTTCAATTCTTTGAGACATGGTATGAGGACAATAGAGACAAACTTGCAATTATTATTGTAATAATACAAAACCTCATGCTTGAAATAGTTTTCAATGTTATCATTTTGCATGATGACTATCTTTATGAATCAATACTTTACATAGTAATAATAGAAGTCTCGAACTGAAACGACTAAATGAATGAGGATGGGACAAGCTGAAACTTATTTAATTTGGAAAGTGTAATCACTATTCCCTGTCAGCACCCTATCGTTTTGCACTGAAAAACAGGAAGAACGCCATTACAGACAATTTTGGAAATAGTAAAACCAATATTTATACTTATGTATTATGTTTTTGTGTGGCAGCGGAATTGTTGCATCCATACTTCGAGTATTAGCTAAGGGTTAGTAGAATGGAATGAGTACCTAACTTACTTATTTCTTTTTTGTAAAATGGTAAGTATATACCTGTACGGGTAGTGATAACTATTTCGTCTTTTTAATTTCCTGTATCATTGAGTGATTTTCGTTGTCAGTTAGCACGGAGTTGAAAGATACATTGTTGATGATTTGAAATCAGTAAATCTGTTGAAAACTAGCATGCTTTATGGAAATTGACGGAATATTAATTAAGCACATAAAAACAAAAAACATAAAGTCTAGTTTAAAAAACAACGACGGTAAGCCATCTCATTAATTTCATTTTTAACTGGGGATGGATAACAGAGAAATATTAAGTTTATATGGTTCTTCAAGAATGGCCATTTCAATGTTTTAGGTCGTCTAATTTTACTACAGCAATCAGTTGAATGAATCTCAGAAGACGAAAATAAACAAATGCAAGCATTCCTGCGACAAAATAAAATGTAAAACAGATAGGAGAAACTTAAGTTAAAGACAAACCGGATTAGTTTGTATTACCATTATGGTTACAAATGTCACAGACATATAAACTTCTTAGAGGAATCAGAATCCCGTAGGCAAGGGATTTCTGAGATGATGGAATAAAATAGACGCAATAAATAATTAAAATGCTACTAACGTGACAAATTAAATTACTAGCATATCGAATTTTTATTAGATGTAGCAGTAGTTCAAATAGTAATAGTATATGCATAAGTGGTGGTAGTATTACAAACACAAAGGTCAATTAATGTTACAAAAGTTGCAGACAAATACAAAATTTCCTCTGTGATTTGACCAACAGCGTGCTGAGGTGGGATTAAGGATCACGATTATCTATGAGCTAATAATCTTTGTGTATTTGTTTTCGAATACCTGACAGCGTAGCGATATTATTGTATTTGTTAAAACACGTTTTCTCCTTTTATCTCCGACGTTCCAATGACAATATTTGAATACAGAATGACTTACAGACCTCCAAAGCTATACCACAATTATTGGACCAGTAAGTGTATTATACGAATCATAAAGAAGAACCATTACGATACCCGTAGGAGAGAAACTCCAGCAAATATCCACCAGTATATAAAGAGATTATTATTGTTATTGTCACAACTGCGACATCACACTCTGTTTCTTCAACTATTTGAATCCCATAAGCAAACGTGTGGTGAGAAATTGAATAAATAACCCCAATACAATATCGAAACAAATCCCTCCAAATCCCCAGCAACAACACAACGACAATCCTAAGTTCCAAATGAAGAAAATTAGTATTATAATTCTCATCACATGCAGTTGTAATAGTAGTGAACCTGTGACAACGACCTATGTTTATCATAATAATAGCAATCCCATTACACGACTTTTATGAAAAGATGGCAGAAACCCTTTACAAATACTAAAACAATAAACATAATAAGAGACAGAGAAAGCGACAAATTTAACAATTAATTCTCTATCATTATTATTATTATTATTATTATTATTATTATTATTATTATTATTATTATTATTATTATTATTATTGAAACTGATGCATCGATCTAACATTTTCGAAACTCAAGATTCCCTGAAAGAAAGCTTCTGAAAAGATAGAGAATACATCTGGAATAACCAAACCAAAACTAACGCCGAAGACAACTTTACCCTACAACTTTCTTTGATTGTTGAAACAACGCGTTATTATAATTTAAAAGATACTTTCTTAATTTCATACCTAATATCGCTGCTGCTAAACAGAAAACAGAAAAAAAATCATCTTCAATTAGCAAGGACATGAAAGATAAACAAAATTTGTTGATGATTTAAAATTAGTAAATCTCTTGAACACTTAAAATGCATGATGGAAATTGTTGGAATATTAAGGAAAGAAAAACTAATATCACAAAGACATTTAGAAAAAGAAACACGGCAAACGATCTCTTTAATTTGTATGTTTCATTAGCTAGGTATAGAAGAGAAATATTACGTTTATATCGTTATGTGTGAACGGCCGTTTAACTGCCATATAGTCAGGCATGACCACAAGAATCAGTTCAAGAATTCTATTTTCAAACAACGTCATAAGAAAAAAAAAATTGCAGTTGCAAACAAAAAGGAAATACACATGAGAAACGTAACTTAAACACAAATTGAATTCGTGTTTATTGCCATGGCTGTTGAAGCATCCACAAAAGTCTGAAATTAGTACACGAATTGGAATTACGTAGGCAATGGTTTTCGTAGAAGAAAAAATGATAAAACGCTATAAAGAATTGACAATAATACATGGGATGAGAAAGTTATTATAAGTAAATCAGTTTTTGTTGTTTTCAGTGGTAGAAGTAGTAGTAGTGGTAGCAGAATAAATTGTAGTAATCTACCTTTACCACAAGTATTTCATTATTAAATGTATTCGAAGAAACATCCAGAAGTACGATTACGATATGGGTACGTAACAAAGATAAATGTGAATTACATGCAAAACAAATTCGTTATTATTGTTGTTGTCAAAACTGCCATAACTATCCATGATTCTTGAAAAATTGGAATCCCATAAGCGGAAGTTTGCTTAGAAATCAGAGAAGTAACCCGAATATAACACCTAAAAACAAGCCTCCAAATACCCAAAACCACAACTCCAAGCCTAAATTCCAACCAAACCGAATTCGTGATCGTTTTAATTAGTATCTGTAGTAGTTGTATTAGTAGCATAACGGTAACAGCGATCGTGAAACATTCGCAATCCCATAACAAAAGTTTTATGTTAAGATAACAGAAATCCAATCAAAAATACTCAGAAAAAAATATCAATGTTATATTGGACTAAATTTAAATTGCAAAGGTATTATTATTATTATTATTATTATTATTATTATTATTATTATTATTACTAAAACAAGTACAGCGATTGATCACTCTTAAAAACCTCGATTCCCTTAACTAGAAGTTTCTGAAAAGAAAATACCGATACAAGGACCAGACCAACAGAGCGGAAAATTTCGTATCCACCAACTTTCTATGATTGGTAAAAGGACGGGTTACCATATATTCAAAACTAGTTTGTTACTTTTATGGATATTATCGCTGCTACAAAACCAGCAAACAATCAGTCAGTTAGCACAGAGTTGAAAGATAAACTTTTTTTTATACCTTTAAAATTACCAAATCTCTTGAACGATTAAAACGGGTTATGGAAATTGGTGAAACATTCAGCAAAAGAAAAAATAATACAATAAAATATGATTAACAAAACAAAGAACCGAAACACTCATTAATTTCCTGTTTAAATTGGGGTTAACGGTGAAACATCAAATTTAGATCGTTATCGGTGAAAGGCCAGTTTTGTTTTTTTTTACGTAATCCAGGTTTTGCACAACGATCAGATTAATTAATTTATCCTCAGACGCCGATATAAAAAAACATTGCAGTACCAAAATAAAACCAACATCACACAGTAAAATCTTAAATTAAAAACCAAAAGCATTCAGTTTTATCGCTATTATTATTACAAATACCATCGAAATCAATATTTGGTTCAGGAATCGAAATCTCGTAGGAAGAGCGTTTTCAGAGAAGATGGAATAAAAACATATAATCTAAAAAGAATTAAAAGGCGCTGAAGGGGAGGACAAATTAAACGACAGGCAAAATCAACATGTTATTATTTTAAGAAGTAGGAGAGGAAATAGCAGTAGTTGATGCATAAGTAGTAGTAATATAACCCACAACGGTCCATGATTCTTACGCAAATTGCAGTCATAATAAACATATACTCTGACAGTGTGAGTCAGCCGACAGAGCACTGATGTCAGGGCAAGGTTAAAGATTGTCATTTAGTTAATAGTTGTTGTATATTTGTTTTGGAACACCTACCAGCGTACCTATATTGTTTTATGTTTTCAACTTCACCGCACCTACGACAATGTTTGTATATACAATTACTTACTTTCAAAAACTTCACCTTTACGAGATAATCTAGCTTGTCCACAATTATTGCATCAGTACATTTACTCTAAGAAACGTATGGAAAGGCCATTACGATACTCAAACGAACTCCAAAACGATAAACGCAATTAGACACAAGCCAATTTCGTTATTACCGATATTGTCACAACTGCCATAACATTCAATTATTCATAAGCAATTGGAATCCCACAAGCAAAAGGTTGGTGAGAAATTGTACAAATGACCCCAATAGAATAACAAAATAAATGCCCCCAAATCTCTAAGAATAACACAGTCGCAAATCTAAATTCGAAATTAAACAATGTCACGACCTTATAATTTTTATCATTAATAGCTGTAGTAGTAACAAAATTTTGCAGCGATCTATTTTACCGACTGAGTATACCACCTGTCTATCCCTGACACCTGAAAAGTGTTCCCTTGTTGGGCTCCATGGTGGGCGGGGAGCACTTGTGCTGAATTTTAAACAAACCAACATCGAAAATTAAAACAAAAATCAAACCAAACGAACGTAAACACTATCTGACTCGGATGACGAACCATGTAGTGTGGAGTCATTTCCATGCTTCATGGTTATACAGTCTAAAGATGCTTCAAAACCGCTTGCCGCACTCTCTACTTTGTTATTCAAATGACAATTACCGGATCGATCGGCACACCAAAAGGTGTTAAAAAGTTGAAATTGGGCTCCTTTCTTGTTGAGTGTGAGTGACGAGGTAAAACGAGAAACATCCGGAAAATGAAAACTTTCTTCGATATTGCAGTGACCTCATTTTCCCACACAGCACTCCATACGTCCAAAGACGTAATTCCTTGTCCAGATGTGCCTGGAGTCAGCGACACGGATATCATTGAAGGGATGAAAAACGAAGGTGTCACTGCTGTCCGCAGAATACGTATTAAACGTAACAACAATCTGCAGGACACCAACACCATGGTACTCACTTTCAACAAACCAACAGTACCCAGAGTGGTCAAAGTTCGTTTTTTGCAAGTGAAGGTTGATGTATACATATTGATGTATAGAAATTTATGAGAAGATAACAAACCCTTTTCAAAAACTCAAACAATAAACATAATTAAAAACAGCGACACAGTGACAAATTTAACTATAAATTCTCTATTATTAGTAATATTACTATTGAAACTGGTCCAGCGGTCGAACACTTTCAAAATCCAGGATTTCCAGAAATAAAAGATTTGAAAAGATAGAGAATACCTCTGGAATAACCAGACCAAAATAATTGCGAAATCAACTTTAGCCTACAACTTTCTGTGATTGTTGAAAGGACGCATTATCATAAATTAAAATTTACTTTGTTACTTTCATACTTAATATCGTTGCTGCAAAACAAACAGCGAAAAATAAATCATCTTCGATTAGCAAGGAGATGAAAGATAAAAAGAAACACTGTTGATGCTTTAAAATGAATAAATCTCTCGGACATCCAAATGCATAATGGAAATTGTTGGAATATTAAGAAAAGAAAAACTAATACCATAAACTACAATTAGATAAAGAAAGACGGCAAGCGATCTCTTTAATGCTCATGTTTCATTAGGGAGGGATAAAAGAGACATTTTACGTTTACATCGTTATCTGTGAGCGGCCATTTTACTGCCATATATGTAGGCGAGCTTTACGATACGAATCAGATGAATCAATTATCAGAAGACGTCTTATGACAAAAAACATTACGGTAGCAAAATAAAACAAAACACACATGAGAAATGTAACTTATCAAATCGAATTCGTTTTTATTACCATCGCTGTTAAAACTGCCACAGAAATCTAAAACTTGTATCGGAATCGAAATCACGTTGGCAAGCGTTTTTGAACAAGAAAAAATGATAAACTTATAAAGAATTGAAATAATACATGGGGTGAGCAATTTATCATTGTAGATGAGTTTGTTATTAGTAGTAACATTAGTAGTAGTGGTAGCAGCATACGTTGTAGTAGATAATCTAGCTTTACCACAAGTATTGCATCATTAAATTTATCCGAAGAAACATACAGAAACACGATCACGATATGCGCATGAAAGTTGTAGTAGATTATCTAGCTTTACCACAAGTATTGCATCATTAAATTTATTCGGAGAAACATACTGAAACACGATTATTATATGCGCACGAAAGAAGTTCCAGAACAAAACCCACAAAGATTAAAGTGAATTAGACACAAAACAGATTCGTTATTATTTTTATTGTCAAAACTGCTATAACCATCCACGATTTTTGAAAAATTGGAATCCAATTAGCAAAACTTTGCTTAGAAATTGGACAAATAACCCCAATATAATATCTAAATAAATGCCTCCAAATCCCTAACAACACAGCGTCAAGCCTAGATTCCAAATAAACCAAACTGATGACCGTTATAATTATTATCTGTAGTAGTTGCATTAGTAGTACAACTGTAACATCGATCTATGTTACTTGAAATAATCGCAATCCCATAACAAAAGATTTATATGAAGATAAAAGAAATCCAATTAAAGTACTCATAAATAGATATATCAAAGTTACAGGGACAAATTTAAATTACAAAGTTATTATTATTATTATTATTATTATTATTATTATCATTATTATTATTATTATTATTATTATTATTATTATTATTATTATTATTATTATTATTATTATTATTATCATTATTATTATTATTAAAACTAATTGATCGCTCTTAATAACCTTGACATCCTTAATTAGAAGTTTCTGAAAAGAAAATACCGACCAAACCAACACAGCGGCAAATTCCTTACCCCTCAACTTTCTATGATTGTTAAAAGGACGGGTTACCATAAATTTAAAGTTACTTTTTTACTTTAATACATAATATCGCTGGTAAAAAAATCAACAGAAAATAATAGTCAATTAGCACGGAGTTGAAGGATAAACTTTTTGTTGATACTTTTAAATGACTAAATCTCTTGAGCGCTTAAAACACGTTATGGAAATAGGTGGAATATTGAGCAAAGCAACATTAATTCAATATTATACGATTAGCCAAACAAAGAACAGAAGCACTCTCATAAATTCCTGTTAATTTGGATGGAATAATTGTGCAAAAATTAACTTTCTATTGTTATCCGTGAACGGCCAGTATTCCGATTTCTAGATAATCCAGCTTTTGCACAATGATCAGATTAAGCAATTTATTCTCAGAAGACGATATAAACAGCATTGCAGTTGCAAAATAAAACAAACATCACACAGGTGAAAAGAAACTAAAAATAACAATTCTATTTTATTGCTATTAATGTTGCAACTGCCACCGAAATCGATAGTTTGCACAGAAATCGTAATCTCGTAGGAAAGAGTTTTCTAAGCAAATATGATAAAAACATACGATCTAAAGAATTAAAAGACGCTGCGGGGGGGGGGGGATAAATTACAGGCAAATCAGTATGCTATCATTATTAGTAGTAGGAGCGAAAATAGCAGTAGTAGATGCATAAGTAGTAGTAATATAACTCACAGAGGTCTATGATTCTTAGGATTAATTGCAGTCATACATAACATATCCCCTGTATGTGTGAGTCGGCCAACAGATCACTGATGTCATATTAATGTTAACGATTGTCAGTTAGTTAATAGTTCTTGTATATTTGTTTTGGAACATTAGCCAGCTTACCTATATTGTTCTATATTTTTAACTTCACTGCACCTATGACAAGGGTTATATATACAATTACTTACCTACAACAACTTGGCCTTTACGAGATTATCTAGCTTGTCCACAATTATTGCAACAGTAAATTTACTCTAAGAAGCATATAGAAAAGCCATTACGATACTCCGCAGAAAAGAAACTCAGAAAAAACTCCACAAGGTTAAACGCGATTAGATACAAGCTAATTTCGTTATTATTGGTATTGTCACAACTGTCATAACAATCCATGGTTCATGAGCAACTGGAATCCCAGAAGCAAAAGGTTGGTGAGAAATTGTACAAATAACCCCAATAGAATAAAGCAATAAATGCCCCCAAATCCCTAAGAAGAACACAATGATAAACCTAAATTCCAAATGAAAGAATGCCTCGACCTTTATTAGTATTATCATTAGTAGCTGTGGTAGTGTTAAAACTTTAACAGCGATTAAATCTTTCTTAAAAATAATCGCAACACCATAACAAAAGCTTTATAAGAAGATAGGAGATATCCAACAAAATACTTAGAAAAGAAACATGCTTAACTCACAGCGATACATGGAGACATTAATATCATAAATATAATAATAATAATAATAATAATAATAATAATAATAATAATAATAATAATAATAATAATAATAATAATAATAATAATAATATTATTATTATTATTATTATTATTATTATTATTATTGTAGTAGCAGTAGTAGTAGTAGTAGTAGTAGCATTACTGTTGCTACTGCTTCTACTAATATGACTCCTATTAAACATGCTACATCTATCGATTAGTTTTAAAACCTGCGTTCCCTTAAATAAAAGATGCTGGAGAGATAGAAAATGTAGATACTATAACCAAACCAACACAGTGGCAAAACCAACAGAGAAAGAAAAGACAAATTCCTTACCCCACAACTTTCTGTGATTGATAAAAGGACGCAATGCCACAAATTATATGTCACTTTGTTTCGTCCATACTTAACATCGCTGCTGCAAAACAAACAACTGAACAAAATATAATCAATTGGTACAGAGATGAAAGAGAAAGAAATTATTGATACTTTTAAATGACTAAATCTCTTGAACGCTTAAATGCATTATGGAAATTGATGGAGCATTAAGCAGAAAGAACTAATACCATAAAAAAGATTATTAAGATAATGAATTCAAACGCTCTCATTAATTTTCCGGTCTATTTAGGGATAACAGAGAAACATTCAATTTATATCGTTATCGGTGACCGGCCATTCTACTATTATCTAGGTAGTCCAGCTTTACTACAACTATCAAATTAATGAATTTATTCTCACAATCTTTTGGAGTTTATTTTTATTTTCACAATTTGAATGAGATTCAAACTAATAAGGAAAAGCATCGATAATCTAGCACCGCAAAAGTTTCACCTACTGTCGTATAACTGGTTTGTTTTTATGATGTTAATTGGTGTTTCTTCTCATTTAGAGGGTAAAATGGGTTTGTGTAAAGATAATTTAGTTGATTTTTTAATTGTAATATATGTGTGAGTACACTGGAAAATTAAAACCTAGGATATCTTAAACATGATTGAAAATGTAGACTCCTTCTAACAGTATCTAACTTAAAATAGAGGGCCAAAAGTAAAGCGAAAACATTGTACTGTCCAATCTGAGCTATAGTTTTTCATAGTCCGAGAAGTGGTTTAGACAGTGGTGTTCATAGGAAGGACCGATTTGCAATGATTGGATTGTCAATAAATCAAGAAACACAGCTCAGATATCAGAATCGTAAGAGAGCAAAGATTTACCACTGAGTAAAAATCAAGGCAAATTTATGTATTTTTAAAAAACCCATAGCCATCAAGATATAATTGCCGTCCACCTGTTAAGGCATTCGCATGGTGCAGAAAGAACTTATGTACAGTTTTGGATACACCACTATATATTTTGAGCTTTCAGAATCAGACAAAGGTAAGGCATTAGCAGCCTAAGGGTAAGAATAATATTGTATATTATTTCCATTATACGCTACACAACAGCTGTCGTCCTAATAAACACACACAACTGGATTTCTCCACTGCTCAGGAAATAAATCTTTAACGATAACGAGTAAGAGTTTGTACAAACATCTAATTTTTCTTAGACTATAATTTGTAAGCATTGTTCATTATTTCTTTTTCATGTGTGAGCACCTCGCTTCACTTTCATGATCTCGAAGGCTAAGGTCTTGCATTTTCAGAATTAAGTTTTCCACTGAATTTGCGTTACTGAATATGTTTCCTCTAGTCCTGAAATACATTTATTATGTCTATTTCATATTGCAATGTAAAATTAATGATTTCTACAGTAGTATAACTATTTTGCATATCATTTTGTTCCTGCATAATAAATATTGATAAAACTTTTGATTCATATCATGTTATTCCTGCACACTAACTATTGAAAACACTTTAGATTCATGTAAATTATCTACTACGACATTCCCCTTTGTGTAGACTAAACACAAACATAACTTTGCGCCATATGTGTTTTGTTGCTTTATTAATCCATTTAATTAACTCATTTACGGATAATAGCGATGAATTCAGTGACAATGTAATTAGGGTCTAATAAGACACTAAATGCTAGTGTTACCAGCTATGCTAATATACGGAAATTAATAGGAATTTTCATATTCTCATAAACCAGTAGAAGCTAGAGTCAATGTCTTCTGCAACATAGACATGGTAGTCTCCAGTTTTAGAGTATATGGCAGTTTGAATAGCCTCTTAAATTGGAGATCTGTTAGTAATGTTATAGATACGAAACGCTTAAAAACAAGTATCCAAAACAGGCCTAGCAGGACAAACGCGGTAGATGGACTGGAATAAGACTTATGAACACTTTACATTTTGTAAATGACGTTCTTCTCAGAGGGTGCTAATGACATCATAGATATGGAACGTAATGCATTTCGACACATTGTTGCTCAAACATGTGTCGATGTTCAATTAATTTCCTTCCTAATTAATAATACAATCGTAACATTATGCTCATATTTTGAAGGGGTGTTAGCTTATCAAACATCCAATGTTTTTATGCTTAGAGTTTACGTCATCGAGATTTTAAAAAAGGCCAGATAAATTAATTTTACTAGTTGCTTTTGTGTCAGTGCAGTTGTATGGAATCTTTATCTGTGTTTGCCCCTTTACGTCTTTGCTCGACTTTAACAATGTCGATATTCAAAAGATTGTTAAATGGCAGGCATTTACGATATGGATAGGCATCACCTTTGAAGTCGGATGCTTTGACCATTTAAGCATGTTTTTTTTTCTCCAATAGATTAGAAGTGAGATACATTCGGCTTATACAAAAACATTTATAGCATGTGGATGTGACCTGTTAATATAAATGACCACAATGTCAATTTAAATAATACATTTTAAGCTTTCGTGAGATTTTGTCATTTTCAAGTATCAATAATTTCTTTCTCTTTCAATACCGTGCTCACAGACCATGATTTTTTCAGTTGATAGTTTTGCAGTTGCGATAGTAAGCATGAAGGTAACAAAGTAACGTTTCAGTTATGGTAGTGTGTTCTTTTAACAATTACTAAAAGTTGTGGGGTTAGGAATTTGTCTTTTCTTTCTATGCAGGTTTCGCCGTTGTGTTGCTTTGGTTATTATACCAGTATGTTATATCTTTCCAGTATCTCCTGTTTACGGGAATGAAGATTTTGAAACTGATTGATACATGTAGTAGTTTTAAAAGTAGTCGTATTAGTAGTGGTAGCAGCAGTAATAATAATAATAATAATAATAATAATAATAATAATAATAATAATAGTAAATTTATGATCTTAATATGTTGATGTGTCGCTCTCAGTTATTTGCTTCTTTTCTGAGTATTTTGTTGGGTGTCTGCTATCATTCTCATAAAGTTTTTCTTATGGTATTGCGATTATTTTAAGAAACTTAGATCGCTATTAACGATTAACCACTGCGTCAGCTACTAATGATAATAATTATAAGGTCGTGACATTGTTTCATTTGGAATTTAGGATTGCGGTTGTATTATTCTTGTGGATTTGGGGGATTTGTTTTGTTATTCTACTGGTGTTATTTGTACAATTTCGCAACAACTTTTTTCTTCTGGCATTCCAGTTGCTCATGAACCATGGATTGTTATGACAACTGTGACAATATCAATAATAAAGAAATTGGTTTGTACCTAATTGCTTTTATCCTTTTGGAATTTGTTTCTGAGTTTCTTTCCTGCGGGTATCGTAATGCTTTTTCTATATACTTCTTAGAGAAAATTTACTGTTGCAATAATTGTGGACAAGCTAGATAATCTCGTAAAGGTCAAGTTGTTGTAGGTAAGTAATTGTATATACAAACATTGTCATAGGTGCGGTGAAGTTAGAAATGTTAAAAAATATAGGTACGCTGGCAAGTGATCCAAAACAAATGTAAGAGAAATATTAACTAAATTACAATCGCTAACAATAATCTGGCATTAGTGCTCTGTCGGCCGACTTACACAGACAGAGGACATATTTAATATGACTGCAATTTTCCTAAGAATCATAGACCGTTGTGAGTTATATTATTACTACTTATGTATCTACTACTACTATTTCCGCTCCTACTACTACTAATAATAACATATTGCTTTGCTTGTAAGTTAATTGTCCTCCCCCGCAGCGTCTTTTAATTCTTTAGATCGTATGTTTTTATTCTAGCTTCTAAGGAAACGCTTGCCTTCGACATTCCAAATAATTTTTGAAATATTAATTTCTGTGGCAGTTATAACATTAATGAAAATTAAAACAAATTCTTTTTTTAAAAATTGAAGTTTCTCCTGTGTGACGTTTCTTTTATTTTGTGATATTTTCATTTATATCATCCTCTGAGAATCAATTGATTAATCTTGTCGTTGTGCTAAAGCTGGATTACCTAGAAAACAGTAAATTGGCCGTTCACAGATAACGGTATAAGTTTAACTTTTCACTGTTATCCCCCCAAATTAAACAAACATTAATGAGAGGGATTCAGTTCTTTGTTTTGATAATCGTATTTTATGAAATTAATTTTATCTGCTCAATATATTCCATCAATTTCCAAAATGTGTTTGAAGCGCTTAAGAGATTAAGCCATTATAAAATATCAACAATTTATCTTTCAGTTCCGAGCTAATTGACGATGACTTTTCGTTGCTTTGATATTTGTTGCAGCGATATTATGTATTAAAGTAGAAAAGTAACGTTTAATTGATGGCATTGCGTCCTTTTGAACAATCACAGAAAACTGTGGGGTAAAGAATTTGCCGCTGTATTAGTTTGATGATTGTATCGGTATTTTATATTTATTCAGAAACTTCTAGTCATGGGAAACTAGGCTATTAAGAGTGACCAATAGCTGCATGCGTTTTATTAATAATACTATAATAATAATAATAATAATAATAATAATAATAATAATAATAATAATAATAATAATAATAATAATAATAGTAATGATAATAATAGTAATAATAATATAAATAATAACAACAACAATATAATAATAATAATAATAATACTAATAATAATAATAATAATAATACAAAAATTATAATAACTTTTTAATTTAAATTATCCCTGTATAACTTATTTGTTTCATATATTGTTACGACTCGATACTCTTAAAATAAGTAACAGAAAAGAGTGAAAGGCAACAAACTTTGTAAAATTCAACAAATAATTTTTTCCATATAATACATAGTGAAAATGAGAAAAAAGTATTTAAGGTTTTAAGAATCATATCCCAAAATAATCCAAGAATTTCAGATACAATTCCTGGCAAATTAAAGTCCTGAATAAGATTCAGTAGAAGTCCAGAATAAATGCATAAACCAAAGGCGATGATGTGTCTGGGTTAACGTATAAAGTGTTGATGTGTCAACAGTCTTTGGTTGAAACACAGAACTATAATTTCATTTTTGAATACACTATACAATCAAGTGACTGTCTCTATCCAAGAATTTTAACAGCTCATTGTTATATTTCCAGAGAAAATAATCACTTGAATTCAATAATTTGAACAAAATAGATTCCAGCCCAAAACTATTGGTCATAACTTATAATGCAACTTATAATTGCTTGACGTTAAAGCACGACTGATGAAATACTAATTGTTACAAGACTGTATAGTCCTCTGCTTGACCTCAGGTCACAATTAGTAGTTTCTAAAAAAAAAAAAATTACCTAATGGGAAATAACATTCTAGATTGATCCCGATGTTTATAAACTAAAATAATAACCTGTAAAATTCACTTAGGAAATTCAAAAACCTAGACCCAAATAAACATATTTACTTCTTCTATTAATAATAATACTGATTTTAAACCCATACACATAGAGGATAATTTAGCTATGTATTAGTTGTTTACATAAAATAAAATAACAATTCAATGTGGGTCAAGCAGAAATGAACTCAGTTTTGGACAAGGTCGAGTTCCAACATATATTTTTTACATTACAATAGCATGTATGAAATAATAGAAATTATAATACAACTGACTAACAAACAATTAAATTAAATATACATAACATTGTTTTTTTTGGGATTCTCTTACCTTCATACATATCTTTTCTTTTGGGATTGCGATTATTTCTAGAAACAGATCGCTGTTACAGTTGTACTACTAATACAACTACCACTGATAATAATGATAACGATCATGAATTTGATTTATTTGGAATCTAGGCTTTTCGTTGTGTTCTTGGGGATTTGGGGCCATTTATTTAGTTTTTATATTTGGGTTATTTGTCGAGTTATTAAGCAAACTTCGATTCAAATGTTTCAAGAATCATTGATAGTTTGGCAGTTTTGACAATAACAATCATAACTATATTGTTTTGTTTATAATTTATGTTAATCTTTGTGCATTTTATTCTGGAGTTTGTATCGTGCTCACATTGTAATACTTGTTCTCTATATTTATTTGAATAAATCGAATGACGCAATAATTGCTGTAAAGCTAGATTATGTAGTAAAGGCCAAGATTCTGAAGGGATATCAGTATATAAAAATATTGTCATACGAACGGAGAAGGTACATAGAGAAAACGTGGGTTTGACAACTAGAATAATATGTATACGCTGGCAGTTCTGCAAAAGCAAATATAAAATGATTATTAACTAACTGACAATCGTGATCATTAGCCTGACCTGTCGGCCTGCTACATAGACAGAGGAAATGTTTTATTTGGATGTAATTTTTTCACAACAAATCACAGGTCGTTGTGATCGTTATACTTCTACTACCTCTCTTATTACTAATAACAACAAACTGATTTACATATAATAATTTCTCACCTCTTGTATTAATTTTCATTCTTCATAGCGTTTCTCATGTTTTATCTTTCAGGAAAACTCTTGCCTAGGTGATTCCTGCATGAATTTCTAATTTTTGTAGCAGTTTTAACAGCGATAGCAATAAAAACGAATTTTGTATTTCTCCTATGTGTTTTATTTTATTTTACCATTTCAATTATTTTTTCTTAAGACGTCTTCTGAAAATAGATTCATTGAACTAATTCTTGTGGTATGTCAAGACTAAATGGATAGCAGTAAAATGGTCGTTCACGGATAACCATATAAACTTAATGTTTCTGTGTTATCCCTCACGAATTAAAAATGAAAATGAAAGAGATCGCTTCCCGTCTTTCTAATGGAATTCTGTGGTATTAGGTTTTCTTTTCTTAATATTCAAACAATTTCAATATGCATTTTAAGTGCTCAAGAGCTCAACTCATTTTAAAGAGTCAAAAATTGTTTTTCTTTACCTTTCATCTCCGAGCTAATTGAGGAGGATTTATTGTCCGCTGTTTGTTTTGCAGCAGCGATATAACGTGTGAACGTAATGAAGTAACTTATAATTTATGATCATGCGTCGTTTCAACAATCATAGAAAGTTGTAGACTAAAGTTGATTCGCCGTTGTTTTGGTTTGGTTATTCCAGAGGTTTTCTCAGTCTTTTCAGAAACTTCTCGTTCTGGGATTCCTGACTTTCAAAAGTGTTAGATCGCCAACCAGTTTCAATAATAATAATAATAATAATAACAACAACAATAATAATAATAATAATAATAATAATAATAATAATAATAATAATAATAATAATAATAATAATAATAATAATAGAGCATTTATAGCTAAATTTGTCACTGTGCCGCTGTCTTTTAATCATGTTTATCGTCTGAGTATTTGTAAAGGTTCTCCGTTATCTTCTCATAAACCTGTGTTATGGGATTGCTATTAGTTTTAGAAAGATCCATCGTTATCGCTTGTGTGCTACTAGTACAACTACTTGTGATAATAATATTAATACTCAAGAATTTGCATCATTTGGAACTTAGGTTTGTCGCTCGGTGTGTTGTTGTTGTGGATTTGGGGGTATTTGTTTGGTTATTGTATTGCGGTTATTTATTCAACTTCCCAGCAAACGTTTGCTAACAAGATTCCATTTGAGGAACCAAGGATCGTTGTGGCAGTTGTGAAAATAAAAAATAATAACGAATTTGGTCTGAGTCTATGTAACAGGATTTGACCTGAATGGATGCTTGGATTAAATGAGAACACAACACAATGTGATGAAAGATGGAAGTTTATGAAATTAAATATATATATGCTCCAAACACACGACTCATTCGATTGCTTAACACATTCACAAATGGAAAAACAAATATGTGATTCATATATTCAAAAATGAAGGTAAGATTCATATAATCTCATGTAATGAAAGTGAGATTCAAATACTCTCTTGAAATAAAGGTAACAAAATTGGATTCAATTGAAACAACATCATCAGTTGAAACAAATATGATCAATTAAATCAACACAACAATTGAACCAAGCCCATGACTCAATCATTTGTACATCCCGTTCAATTCATAACCACGTATGACTCATAAATATTTGTGAAAACTTGCAAACGAAACATTTTGACCTGATTTGCGTGACCATTGTCAAAATACACAGTTCTCCTGAATTCTTGTGTTGTCCCACACTTGTATTAGCCATACACACCCTTCATGGATCCACCATGCGTACAAGTTTACAAATCAACAGTTCCGCCCTTGTATGACCTTGATGGTTACATCTGCATACATCCCCATTCTGACATACAGACAGCCAGACCGACAGCCTAATATACCCGCACACACACACACACACACACACACACACACACACACACACACACACACACACACACACACACACACACACACACACACACACACACACACAGACAGAGCTAAAATTAAAGCAAACTGGTCATACTATGTACGGAATTAAAATCTATAGACACATGCTACTAAATTAAACTCTTAATAGCAACTTGTAACAATTCAAAAGTTTACAACGTTTCAAAACCGCGTAGTAGTAAAGGCAATATTTCACGCTACGACATTAAAACTGAATATGCTTCATATATCAAATACAATAAAAATGTAACACTTATCCCTATGGTCGTAGAACAAAAATGGAGAACGTACACTCCTTGAAAAGATCCAAAAGACTAATGTATCAATTAGATAAGAAACTTGCCTTAAATCTCCAGGAGAACGAGCCTTAGTAAGGGTAAAATACACGTGCATACCGTGTTTTCTTGTCTCTCGCCGCAAGCGATCTACGACTAGATAAATGCTAGTTCAGTCGCTTAACTAGAAGAACAATTATCCACCCTAGGTAACATTGTACGCGTGTACGACAATAATAATCAAATCGTTCTAAGGCGAAACCAAGTTATTTCTTGCCATATTCTGTGACAGTCTAATATACGTTATCCTGGTGGATCTTTTCTAAAGTTTGAAGTAACCCACGGTTATAGTTACGGTTCTTCTATATGCTTCTTATAATAAACGTACTGATCCAATAAGTGCGGAAGAGCTAGATTATCTAGTACAGATCAAGCTTTTGTAGGAATGTAAGTAATTGTATATACAAACATTGTAATTGAAACGTCGAAGTTAAAAAGAGAAAACGTGATTAAACAAATACATTAACATAGGTACACTGGCAGGTAAGCGAAATAAAACATAGAAGGACCATTAGCAAACTGACAATCGCAATCCTTAACCACACCTCGGCATGCTATCGGCCTAATCACACAGAAAAAGGAAATGTTGTGTTTGTCTGCAAATTTGTAAGAATCAAAGATCGTTATGCTTGTTATACTACTATTACTGATGCATATACTATTACTATTTCATTTACTACTGCTAATAATAAAAAAACTGATTTGCTAGTAATTTAATTTGTCACCCTTGTAGCTTCTTCTCATCTTTTCGTCTGAAAATAGATTCATTCAACTGATTGTTGTAGTAAAACTGGACTACCTAAAACAGTAAAATGGACGTTCTCGACTAACCGTATAAGTTTAATGCTTCTGTCATCCCTTTCGAATTAAACATAAAAAATAATTAGATCACTTGCTGTCTTTGTTTTTCTAAGGAGATATTTTGGTATTATTTTTTCTTTGCTTAAGATTTCAACAATTGCCATATTGCACTCAGGTGTTCAACCGATTTAATCATTTTAAAGCATCAACAATTTCTTTATCATTCAACTCCGTGCTAATTGATTACTTGTTCTGCTATTTATTTTTCAGCAGCGATATTAGGTACGAAAGTGACAAATTTTTAATTTATGATATTGTGTCGTTTTAACATTCACTGATTGTTGTAGGGTAACGAGTATGTCTTTTGTTTCTAAATTGGTTTCGGCACTGTGTTGCTTTTTGGTTATTGTGTCGTCATTTTATATCTCTACACAAACGTCTAGTTATGAGAAACATGTCTATAAAAGTGATTCATCTGTACCAGGTTCAATAATAATAATAATAATAATAATAATAATAATAATAATAATAATAATAAAGTATTTATAATTTTAATTTGTCGCTCTGTCGCTTTTTTGAGTATTTTTATTGGGTTTCTGATATCTTCTCATAAATCTTGTTTTATTGGATTGTAATGACCTGAAGAAATATAGATCACTGTTGCAGGTGTACTACCACAATACCAACCACTATTAATAATTATAATGGTGAGGAATTTGTTTCATTACGAATTTACGTTATGTTGTTTCGAAGAATCGAGGTATTTGTTGGTTATTGGATTCGGATTATTTGTTCAATTTCTCAGCAAATGTTTGATTATATGATTCCAATTCTAGACAAATCATGGATCGTTGTGAAATTTGTGACAATGACAATAATAAGGAAATCATTTTATGTCAAATTTGTGTTTATCCTTGTGAAGATTTTTGTATTTTTATTTTTTCCTGGAATTTGATTTGTGCTCACACCGTAATGAATTTTCTACATTCTTCTTAGAATCAATTTACTGATACAATAATTGTGGTAACGCTAGAATATCCAGTAAAGGTTAAATTGGTTTAGATTGTAAATAATTGATACCCAAATATTGGAATGGCGAAGATGAAAAGAGAATACGTGGTTTAACGAATACAATAATACAAATATGCTTAGAACTGTGCGAAAACAAATACAGATGGATTATTAGCTAAAGTACATTGGTGATAATTAACCTGACTTGTCAAACTTTCGACCTACTCGCACAGAGGAAATGTTTTGTTTGTCTGTATTTTCTAAAGAATCATAGACCGTTGGGAGAGTCATTATACAACTAATTTTGCACCTACTACTACTATTTAAACTACCACTATTTTTGATTTTAAATTAATTTTTCACACCGTGTAACCTTTAAATTCTTTAAAGCATGTGCTTTTATTCTATCTTCTCAGACAACTCTTTGTACTGGATTCCGATTCCTCTAATAGTCTGAGATTTCGGTGCCAGATGTAACAGCAATAGGAACAAAAATGAATTCGATTTGCTTTTATGTTTATCCTGCGTGCTTGTGATTTTCATTTGCGACTGGAAAGCTCTTCTATCTCGCCTTCTGAGAATAAATTCATTAATCTGATCGTTGTTGTGAAGCAGAATAACATATGTAACTGTCAACTGGCCGTAGGCTGATAAGGATATAAATTTAATGTTTCAGTGTTATTCAACCAAACAAACAGGAAAATTAATGAAAACCTTTGAGGTCTTTGTTTTCCTAATCGTAAAGTAAGGTACTTTATTTTCTTTGCTTAATATTCCATCAATTTCCAAAATGCATTTTAAGCTTCCAAGAGTTTTACTCATTTTAAAGTATCAACAACTTCTCTGTCAACTCGTGCTAATGGATTATATTATTTGTCTGTTGTTGGTTTTGTAGCAGGAATATTAGTATCAAAGTAACAATGTAACTCTTACTTTATGGTAATGCATCGTTTTAACAATCATAGAAAGGAGTTGGTTAAGGAATTGTCTTTTCTTTCAAAGTTGGTTTCACCACCGTGTTTGGTTTGGTTATTGCATCGGTGTTTATCTGAAACGTTTGTTTATAGAAATCATGGTTGTTAGCAATGGGAAAAACCTATGGCATTGCAGGATTTCAAAATGGGATGATGCTTTTCTTCTATCCAAAGAGACAGAGACAATTCTGCCAAATGAACCTAATCAAGAAATAACAAGAAATAAATTATACCAGGTGTGGGGGCAAAAAGTGAATGATATTTTGAAAACAAATTAACGGATGCACAATTCAATGGATTCCACTTATCAGCTTCCCATAAAATAATTAAGAACAAACTTTGTAACGTAAACGTGGAGTATATACAATTAGATAGAAAATGGTTACCTTATTGTTTTCCCCACAATAATCACAAGCGTCCGGGTGACGAACCCGTCGCCGGAACAGGTTCAAAAACGTCTCCCTTACTTCTATGTGATGGGCTAATAAAAAAATTCGTGATTCAGTGGATACGAGCACCATCGCCCCTGTGACCGATGCAGAAATGGGATGTTTGCTAAAGGAATACCCAAAACAAACATAAAGAGCACAAAACACCACATTCTATGTAGAAGATACCGCTATCAATGCAGCTGAAAATGCTTATAAAAAAGCGCTAGAGGCAATACCTGACACGGAAATAATTTCGGTAAAGAACACAGTAATTGAGAACACCAAAGTGAACCAGACTTTAGAGTGGGAAGATTTTACCAACAAAGGAGAAGTCCCTCTTGTAGAATCGAGGAGAAAGAAAGGAAGAAATAGTGAGAAAACAGAAGGCAAGTGGACTTAAATGGTACAGAAATCTACCGAAATGTATTTTGCACTAGAGGAAACCAAAACACAACAAACAACAAAATAAAAATAAATCATTAGAAACAGCTGAGGACGGACAAAACCGCCTAGAAACAGAGGTGATATCGTACGTCTATTCCTACGACCCAGCATCAAACAAAGAGACGAGGTTACATATGGATTTGTGAGAAGAGAATACAAAAGTCGAAGATGGAAAGAACGTACTATTTCGACCCGAAAGCATCATATGCGCGGTAATCCAGAAAGGACGGGGAAATTTAAATAAATCAAGAAGGTGCCACCAATAAAAGTGATTCGAGTATCACTATCCAGAAATCCGGATGCACTTTAGAGGAAAAACGCCTTGAAAATATATAGAATTAAGAAAAAAGAACCCATCATATTAAATATATTCTAAATGAAGTAACTAATATTATACCATCTCATGTAGGGATAAACGTCAGTGATGTATCTCTAAACATAATTAGGAAGAAAGACGGTAAATTGACAAAACTAGCAAACGATTACGATATATTATTATTGCAGGATCCTCGCAAAGCACACCACAACCGATTGAAGAGAAATTAAATGTCATTATAACAAGAAGAAACACTACCGAAAATAAGTAAACCAATTCATGAAGCAAAGAGTGCAGAATAGGAAAAGGCTAGAATTAGATAGAAAAATATGATACAATACAAGAGAAAAGAAATATTAGCCCCTACAGTGAAGACAATGCTCAGAAAATAATTTGATTGACGCCTATCGATAGATAAACAAAGACAGAATGGAATATACATACAAATAAAACGGAGCAAAGTGGAGTAGAATCGACAAATTCTACTTATCATACTAATGAGCACAGTAAATACAAGGTAGGAAATCCATTATTTGACAATATAAAACCACTCCCCATGTTCAGTAACCTAATACATTAAGCAAGAAAAATAAGAAAAAGGAGAGGTCTTTTAGAAATTTAAAACTTCGATGTTAGAAGATCAGTAAGAAGAATAAGCGAAATAACAAAAGATTCAACAATAAAAGAGGGTGTTAATACTGTGTATTGCGCTTTGTTGAGCTCCGTGTTGGGTGGAGACTACACGCATGTGCTGAATTTTAACCAAACCACCATGGAGAATTAGAAAACTTCAACTTAAAAGGACGAAGCCATTATCTGACTTACTAGAAGGCGGTGGTTTAACTGGTCACTCGGGAGATAATTTTACCGACTATGTCATAAGGGATCAACCCGGAAGCGATTTTGCCTATTGACCATATCACCTGTTAATTTTTGCTATTGAAATGTGTCCCCTTGTTGGACTCCGTGTTGGATGGAACAGCTCCTTCAAAAAACAATGGGAAATAACAAAGTCTACTTTTGAGAACTAAAAATATATCAGATTCGGATGACGAAACATGTGGCGTGGAATCTCTTCCACGCTTCATGGTCGTCCAATGCAAAGATGACAGCACACCACATGCCGCACTATCGCCATTGTAGTCTAAAATATATAGTTGGATGAGTCAGCAAATCCAAAAGTGTGAGAAAAAAAAATTAGGTGATGTATGATCGCAAAGCGCATACTGATGAAATCCAAAAAAAAAATAAAACATTTCATGATATTCCAGTAATCTGTTTCGCACACATATCATTAAATACATCCAAAGGTGTCACTCGTTTTCTTGACTTGGCTGGAGTCAGCTACAAAGAAATCATCGAATGGATGAAAAATGAAGGTGTCACTGCCGTTCGTAGACTTTGTTTAAAATGTAACAACAATTTGCAGGACATCAGCAACATTATACACACCTTCAACCAAACAATAACACCTAAAGTGGTCAAAGTTGGATTTGTATACGTCAAAGTTGAGATATACATACTGAATACACTTCGATTCTTCAATTGTCAGAAATAAGGCCATCATTAAGATATTTGCTCGAAAAGCCAAGTATAAGGCCGATGCGGAGACAATTCTCATCGGTAATCCGAGTGTAGAGACACTCTGCATTGCTTCAGCTGTGGAAAGGAGCAACACGCCAATCCAAGGATTGTGAAAGCTGCAAACGAGTGAAGGAAATAAAAAGAATAAATTACACTTCTAACATACCCTATCCAGAGGCCATAAAGCCTGTACAAGCTACAAAGACCCTCCCTGGCCCCGCCATTTCAACTCTAGTGAAGAATAATCCAAAAACAATCAAGGACGCACAAACCCAAAGAAGCCCACCTAATACACCATCAATCTCAAGCACGCCACATTACGTAACATTGAAAAGCATCGTATCTACGCAAACAACATTCAACAACACGCCACCACCAAAATCATCAAATAGTAGAAAGAGATCTCAAGGATATAGGCAGCAAAAGGGGTCTGATTGCTCCGTAAAGCTGTATAATAACTTTGTCGACATTATGGATATGGTTACACAAGAAACTGCTCCATGTACTCAAGGCGGCTCGAGACCTACAACCAAAAAATGTAACCCTATACTTGCTACAGACAAATAAGAACATATATTCCTCCCGTAAAAGGTCTAACGTAATTGGTTAATGTCCACTTTAAATTTATAATGAAGAACACCATCTTACATTGGAATTGTCGAGGACTCAAAACCAATTACATTGATATTCTTCTACTTTTAAATGAACATGATCTGGCAGTACTATGCCTGCAGGAAAGATTCGTAAAAGACACGGTCAACAACACATGCAAAACTACTCCATTTTTAACACCTACTTAAAAATGTTGACTGGGTCACATGAGGTGTTTCCGTTGTTGTGAACAATAGGGCCACTCATAGCGTCAACCTTTAAATACAAAATTGCAAGTCATTCCTGTTAGCGTCAATTTACATCGAGTGATTACCTTTTGTTCCATTTATATACCACCAACCACCAATCTGCTACCAAACAAATTAGACAACCTTGTTCAACAACTGTCTGACATTTTGTTCTATTCGGTTATTTTAATTCCCATAACACTGTATGGGGATCAAATTACACAAGTGACAGAGGCCATACAGAAGACGACTTCATTTCTAGGCACAAATTGTGTCTACATAACACCAAATCTCCAAGGTTTTTACGTCCAGGAGCGGGTCCATTCACGTGTTTCGATTTCACAGTTTGTTCTCCTTAGCTGCTTTTGGACTATGATTGGAAGGCAGCTGATGACCTTCAAAGCAGTAATCACCTTCCAATTTCTCTTAAGAATATGAACGCTGCAAGTGTCGAAGTTATTCCACAATGGAATTTAAAGAAAGCCGACTGGAGCAATCCTTTGTCACACTAGGCGTAACAGGAATGCCACTTTAAAGGTTAGTGGCCTATTCAACAGTTTACTTCCAATTTAATCAACATTGGATAAGAATCTATTACAATTCCTCACCGAACTGTAAAGGAAATCACAACTTTGGTTCACTGAAGGATTTAAAGAAGCCATTAGACAACGGGAAGAAGCACTTAAATGTTTCATAATCGTCCGACCCTCGAATATTTAAATAAGTACCGGATCCTCCTGGTTAAAGCTAGCAGCACCATCAAAGAAAGTAAAAGATCGACATGAAAAAAATACGATTAACTTTAAACTCTCGTTCCTCTATAAAGAAAACATGGAACAGAATTCGCAAATAAATGGAAAGGGAAATGACAATTCTTCCCGACATCTTAAATTAAACAGTAACAATTTCAACTAAAAACAAGACACGCCAAATATATTTGCTGTTATTTCCTCTACAATTCTTCATTGTGTAATTATTCAGAAGCCTTCCGTAGATTAAAAAGTAAAAATAACACGGTTTTAATTCACATCTAATAAACCAGAAATGAAAAATCAACCGATTTCATTATTGGAACTTATGGAAGCTTTGAACAAGTCCCAAAAATATGTCCGCAGGGTCAGAAGAAAAAATTGCCAGTTTTTGGAACACCAACCAGAACCATCATTAATAACTATTGGAAATCCTCAACTATTCATGGATTACTGTAATGTACCAAATTTGGAAAGAAGCAAAAGTAATAATAATTCCAAAACCCGAGAAACATAGCACAGATCCTACCAACTATCGTCCCATTGCACTGACGAGCTGTGTGTACAAAACAATGGAACAAATGATCAATTCCGGCTTGTATGGTACTCTGAGACTACTAATATATTACCTCCTTTTCAAAGTGTCATTTGGTTTGACCGTAGCACTAATGATCACATTGATACGCTGGAAACATTTATTCGCGATGCTTTTAATATGAGGGAACATTTAGTAGCACTTTTCTTTGACTTGGAAAAGGCCTATGATACAACATGGAAGTACTGGATACTGAATGACCTGCACGATCTATGTCTACAAGGCCGTCTGCCCTCTTCCATATCGAACTTTCTGTCAGACAGAATTCAAGGTACGAGTGGGTTCTTCGATATGCACGAGCAAATTATGGGTCCACCCCTGGTCAGTATTTTATTTAGAATATCATCCAGCCTTGACAGTATACAAATTTGTCTTTTTAAAATCCAGACGACGTCCATCTCCGAAACACATCGTTGGCAACTTAAGCAACCAAAAGTACGTTTTTACGCTACACGATGGACAAAATCGGAGACAAACCCTTCCATCATCCACAACATATTTGACAATGTTTTTAATTCTTCAACGACGTAAGGAACATGGAGAAAATCTAAACTGATGCTCTCGTTCCCATGCTAAGGACATCATCAGCAGACTGATTTAATCTCTACTCATTGTTAACATCGCTAGATGGGATGGAGAGTGATGTTAACATATTGTCGAATGACGGGGACCGTTACAACATGTCGCATATCTGGGACAATCTGTTTAGACCTAGTATCAACAAGTCTTTATGTCTCAAGTGGCAAACATTATAGATTGATGCAGTAAATAACAAACTTCATGAGATTAAACCAACTGTAGGAGAATGGGCTCCTTCATACAGAAGCAACCATAGCGACGAGGTAGCATTGTAAGAATTAGAATTGGTAATATTTATATAACCCACTTCTAAATCCTAAAAGGCAACGACCTACAAGAGTGCATTTCTTGCATTGAACCATTGACTGTTAAGTACTTTATGATAGATCGTTTCGATCTACAAATTGCGCACGATCGTTACTACAATCTTCATCACATGAAGGATTATTGATAGAATAAACGGCTCCTGAATTTAAATTTCATGAAAGAGGAAAAACATTTATTCTGAGAAATAATTTGTATGCTATCGCCTTGTATAGTTTACGTAATGTATATACCATCATTCATATTTAGTACCTTTTCATCTAAATATTGATTGTCACACACCATTTAAATTCCCCGTTGATCGGGAAGGTTTATATATTGCCCTCACCATCTCATCGTTCTGCGTTTAACGTTTTGATTTTATTGTCGCTGGTTGATAATTAACCTTTGATCAACTGTCGATAATCCTATGTATAACCTATTCTATGGCGATAAATAGCCTTACATTGCTGGTGCGCCGAGCAGCAGGGAGGGTGAACCCTACAAATTGGATTCGAGCAAACATATCTAAAACAAAGATTTCACACGAAAAAAATTTTAAAAAAAGGTCAATAACGTCAAACTGAAACCTCTAACTTTCCGTGATATCACCGGTGACGGCGTCACTGATGAGATCACCAATCATGAAATCACCGGGGTTACTTCGCCGTTGACATTCGTGTTTATAAAATTTTGTGAGTGATCGCTTATGTAATCGTGCATTTAAGTTTTGTTAGCCCACCCTCCCTGCTGCTGTGGTTTTTATCCAAATATTGTATCAAGTCCGTTACGATATCTTGACCTTGGATCATTCAAATTTATTGTTATAAAACCAAACGGGGTAGCTTGTGCTTTTGAAAAAAAGTGTTTGAACTTACTCATGTTCATGTCACCTGAACACCAAATATAATAAATATTTTGCAGCGTATGATTATCAACTCCGTTAAACACAACTAAAATATTGCAATTATCCCTGATCACTTTAGGTATTTGTGTATAACGCTGTGTAACATAAATCACGTCTGTATTTTTATGTCTACCTCGAGAAAATATCCTAGCTGGATTTGATTGTTTGTCCAGCATGACATCATCGTATACTACTAAATTATTAATACTTCCATCAAGGTCATCTACAGATGGCGCTTCATCAATATCGGTGATAAAATCAATAACGTCACTGTCTTCATTTAACAATTTTGCATTTTCATTAAAATCTTTAAGGACTTCATAGCATCACTGATCATCTACAGATGGTGCTACTAAATATAATTTATCCCACTTCAGCCATCTCATTATCAGATTAAGCAATAATTGTGTTTTGCCTGATCCAGATGGACCTATTATTATCATTCTGATAGAATTCGGTAGCGCTGGGTGATGCTTTACTGGCTCTTGTTTTCATGTCGTAGAAAAGTCAATTATATCCATATAATAAATAATATGAATTTATATTGTGTTCGATGCCATGCAGCCACGTCAACCACTGGATTAACAACAATAATAACAAAAAATAAAAAGCGTGCACTTACAGGTAAGTGTGAAAAGTGTGGCACAAAAAAATATAAATTTATTTCAAATATAGCGACGGGAGGTGATATTGCTGCTTCGCTGGGAAAATTACCAGGATTACCGTGGGCGAAATATCCCGGAGAAAACCACTTACCGGGTTATAATTATTGTGGGCCAGGAACTCGCTTGGATATCCGTCTTGACAATCAAGATCAACCGCGACCTGGAGAGTATCCAATAAATAAGATTAATCAAGCATGTTACGTTCATGATATTGCTTATCGAAGTAAAGATTTACAACAGCGACATCTCGCCGATATTAAATTAATTCATGCCATAAATAATATAAAAGATAAATCACTTCGAGAAAAATTAGCTGCTTTTCTGGTAAAAGCTGGTATGAAAGGTAAAATTATGTTAGGGGCTGCGTAATTAATTATATGATTATTATAATGGAGTCCATTTATTATTCCCCGAGAGGATATTGGAAGGGCAAAGCAGCGATTCGTAAACTTGCTGAAGCTGCAAAGGTTTCACGTGCTGTTGCTGCAGCGTGGTTAGCACGACAAGCAATATGGCAAATTTATCTACCACCACCTAAAAAAATTCAGCATGCACATTTTGATGTCAGCGTTCCCAATGAAGTTCATCAAGCAGATATTTTATTTTTGCCACATGATACTATTAAAACACGTGGACGTAAATCACACACATACAAATACGCGTTAACTGTCGTTGACATTGCAAGTAGATATGAAGAAGCAGAACCACTGTCAACAAAGACAGCAACTGAAGTTGCATCTGCATTTGAACGAATTTATCAACGTGGTGGTCTACGATGGCCACGGTTGCTACAGGTTGATCCTGGCAAAGAATTTCTTTGTGCAGTATCATCGTTGATGAAAAAACATAACGTGAAAATCAGACGAGGACACACCGAAATTCATCATGATCAGGCAATCGTTGAAAGATTTAATCGAACACTCGCTGAGCGGTTATTTGGATACCAGTATGCGAAGGAAATAATTTATACAGATACAAGATCTCGCGAATGGGTTGCAAGGTTACCAAGTGTGATAGCTGCGTTAAATAATGAAATTACTCGTGCAACTTCTATGAAACCTTCTAATGCAATCACAAAAAATATATACCAATACACCGACGTGAATCTTCCTCTCAACCAGTATTAGGTAATGTGACTGTAAGGTATTTATATGAACCTGGTGAACTTGAAGGGGGTAAAAAAAGAGCAAATGATCCTATCTGGAGAGTGACTACACATAAAATTTCAAAATCGCGATTATTTTTTTGTCACATTGCTTATAACCAAATAGTTTTTTTCTTATTACTCCAATAACACCTTCGGTGTCACTAACAGTTTCATTATTATTTTCTGTGGAGTCTATGATAACTCTGTGCAGTTGAGATATTCTCCTGACTCTAGATACTGTTAGATAGACTAAATTTGACCACTCGATTCTGTCATCGTCAATCCGGATATTTGTATCAGCGACAGTTAGTCCTTGTGACGAGTGAATCGTTACAGCATATCCTAGCTTCCACGGTGAGTTATTCATACTCAACGCGCTCTCAACAACATCAACATCGACCAAAACAATATCGTTGAACACGAGATTTTGTTTTTCATCCGTTCCTGGAATATCAACTTCGATATTTTGTCGTCGAGTATCTGCTGGGCGATAACACAACGGCACAGATAACGTTGGAAATCTTTCCTTGTGCAACAGAAATATTTTCTCTTGCAATTCATCGCGAACTATTTTTCTACTCGCAACTATCAAATCGTTTGGTCTCCACAAATCCCAAAAATCATTCACAGGAGTTTCTGGAATTGTTTCACGCGCTATTTCACATTGTATTCTATCTGGTTGAAGTCTGATTAATCTTTTAAATTCTTTCAGGGGTTCATCAATAGCTCTATGATCATCATTTATTTCTTCATAATAATCCACAAATGATTTTAACCACTCATGTGGAGATTGACCGACGAAAGGTGGTGGTTGACCATGATCGCCGGATATAATCACAGCAGTATTTTTTGTCAATAACCAATCAAGAAATATTTCTAGTGTTTCCAAAGACACAGTACAAATTTCATCCCAGATGATGATTTTAGGAACATATATTTCTCGCCCATTCGCTCAGGTGTCCACGTATCTCCACACCATCTAAAGAAACTATGATATGTACACGGTTTTACTCGTCGTTGTTTTATTTCTCTTTCTAGTCTGTGTGTAGGTGTCAACACAATCATATCTAAACTCCGAAATAATTCAATCGCACGCGTCGTTTTACCAGAACCTCCAGGTCCTCTGAGATAAATGGTTTTATGTCTGGCCACGAGATCGAATAGACACGGTGATGTTGATACTGGTATTTGATTGTCATTACCGTAGTATATTTCTTTGTTATCAACATCTGCTGTTTCAGAATAGTCGAGTATACTTTCTTGTTTTATTCGCCATGATCCCCATTCGCCACTACCAAGAAACGGTTTCACCAATTCTAAATATTTTTTATTTATATAAAATGAATCCGTAGCAACTCTGACAGCGTAACAAAGAAATCTATTTATCATCGATAATAAATTTATAGAAACGTAAGCGATCATAGAAGATCTTAAATGAGTAAATTGCGGTGACTCACCATCAGTATAAGTCACTACTGTACCTAGTTTGGTTCCATCTGACAAATAAGCATTGCTTCTGCTTATAAATGTTCCTTTATTCGTTGTATCAGTAATTATAAAATCTAACTTAGCATCATCCATGATTAATCTTGTACAATGTCGTTTATGATCATACGAACCACCCTGAGTAAATTTACCAATTATTTTTCTACCGAGATCTTTTGCAACTTTATTTTCATAATCAATTCTATCCCAATCTTCATCTGTCGGTAAATGTTTCTTTTGTTGTGGTAGCCAAACTTGTTTCTGCAAATGATATGATACAATAGCTTCACTGACCATCAACGACACTAAGATTCCCGCATCAAGCATGTATCGTAATAATACCGTTGGAACCCAATGTGTTTCTGAAAAATGTCTACCAAACCATGCATAAACGATCGGATGAAGATTATCGCGGAACTTAAACGATTTTACACAAGCAAATCCAATTAAATTAAAATCAGGTAATAGTCCATTTATCGCCACTCTTGTCATTTCATGTGTTGGATGACCAAATCTTTTGAAATATTCAGAATATTCTCCGTATCCAAGAAAACTTCCAGGATAACACGCAAACATATCAACGGATATAACTTTACGATGATCGTATTTGGTATTCCACAATCCGCCATGCACATATTCGACACAACTTCGTTGAACATCTTCGAGGAATTCTGATCGTGTCGGCGACCATGAATTTTTCTTCTGAGCAAAGTGAGCCGCAACGGATGGAACTGTAAAACAATTATTTAATAATTGCTAAACTTCGGCGTTATCAGAATTATATTCACGCAAAAGGCGTTGTGCAAGATTTTTCATTTCGTCATGAAGAGATTCTCTGCGATAAATTTCACCGTTAGGTTTTACAAATCGAACGTAATATGCGGATTCTGAACTCTGAAATTACCAAACAGATACAGGGTCGCTCTTACTGATAACACCGATAGCATCAAATATATAATTGTCATAAAATCTAACTGTCCTATCTCGTGGAAATATTGTTACAGCATCGGTCCATGCATGCGCATTATGATCGATGATTGTTATAGGGGTTCCATTTTTTGTATATTTCTGTTTGTACAAAATTTCTCCGGTTAGTGTTTTTACTGTTATTGGAAATCTTAATTTCTTTTCTAGCTTAGCAACGTCGCCGATAGATGCTCCGGTATATCTAACTATTTCTGCCCACTCGTTTATTTTTGTACGTCTTATATCTGTTAAACCGTTTCCGCGTATTGTTTTTGAGAAATGTTCCATGACACGTTCAGCTACACAATTTATTCTTGAAATTTTCATTGGTTTGAGATCCTCAACGCTAGGTTTATTATTTAGCGGATATACTGCATATATAACCGCAGTAACATGATACTCTCGCTCATAATATGGTTTATCAAAACCGGTCAGCGTACCTGGCTTGGATTGTTTATTTAATGTAACAGTATTATTTCCAGTATGAAGCCGTATCGGTTCGCGTTTGTCACGAATAATCCAAGTGTCATCGTCTGTCTGCACAATAAATTTTACCAGAATAATATATCTTTGCGAGTCAAGGTAGTTAACAATATTTTTACCTCGTTCGTCGTTCATTCTAGTGTCAACAACAACAACACCTTTGGTGTTGTCGCTCATAATCCTGAATGTGGACCAAGTATGAGCAGCGCCATCATTGCGAAATTTTTTTTTACTTTCACGGATACGATCGGTTATATCACTATTTATCAAAGCCAGATCTTGCATTGAAAAATTAAATTCAGATTTTGGTAATTTGTCAA
>JAECUM010020079.1:0-24279 GCA_016617855.1 Megalonaias nervosa
ACAAATTTTGTGTTTAATTCTGGATCGTATGGATAGCCAGTGTAGGGTACAGAGCAGGGGAGAGGCGTGCTCTGATCGTGGTACTCTAAGGATGATTCGAGCAGCTGTATTTTGAACTTTTGAAGTTTCTGAAGTAGATATTGAGACGAACCAGACAGAATTGAGTTACAATAGTCCAGTCTTGAAAGTACTAAGGAACACACAAGTGTTTTAGTGGCATCAACTGAAAGATACTTGCGAATGGAGCTGATTCGTCTCAGCTCAAGATATGCAACCTTGCATATGTTCATGACATGTTGGTGCAACGAGAGAGTACTGTCGAGAGTGACACCGAGGTTTCGTACTGACTGTGTGAATTTAATGTTGGTGTTGCTGATATTTATTGTCTGAGGTAAAGGATGTGAATGAGAAAGTCTTTGTGTTGCAATCAGAATGGCTTCAGTTTTGTCATCATTCATCTGCAGCTTGTTACATGTCACCCATGATTTCACATCAGAAATGCACCTCTCTACGCCTTGGATGGTAGCTTCAACTTCAGTTGGATGGCTAGATTTGTATATTTGGGTGTCATCAGCATACAATTGGTGAGACACTGGATGATGATCTATGACACTTGAGAGTGGCTGAGTGTATAGAATGAAGAGAACCGGTCCAAGAAGATATATATCTATATCTGTCAGAAGAAAGGGCATTGGGCTACAGAATGACCAGACCGTCAAAAAGGCAAGACCAGTGTCTAAAGAGACAAAAGTCAGGATACCTGGTATCATTGTAAAGAGAAAGGACATTGGTTTTCAGACTGCCCTAAGAAACAGCAGGAGCAGGAGAAAGAAGAGGTGCCCTCGGCAAAGGAAGAACCCCGACACGTCCAGAGAGAGATGACAGAAAAGAAAAGACGAGAAAAAAGTGAGGAAGAAGAGGAGGAAAAACCTGTGAAAGTGAAGAAAATTAGAAAACAGAGTCAAAGAAAAAAGACAGAAGAAGTCTATGAACTTTTTAAAAATGTGTTGTGTTGTGACATTGGATTGTACCAGAATAGGCCAGCATGAAAAATGTAAGTGTCTCCTAGTTTTGATATTTTAGAATAAGGGCCTACACTCACACACTCACACACGTGCATCGTGGGGTTAAAAAAGGGATTTTAAGTTTTAATTGATTTTGGCAAAATGAATACTATCTATTCTCTAAAGAAGTGAGTGACCCTGAAAGGGGCCGTTGGGTGTTTGTTTTTGTTTTTTGTTTTCTCTTTCTCAAAAACAAACAAACTCAGGAACGAGAAGCAATCAGCTTTAACTGCCTTAAGCCTTTGCCACGGCCAAGGCATACTTCTGGACCTGTTCCTGCCGATGATTTGGTAGAAATCACTAGGGGTGGTATCTCAGGTGTAGTAACCGGGTTGGACTGTTTGGCTCAGGAAGGTCTTTTCTCTTGAGTTGTAATAAAGAAGTCTGATACATTTGTTTCAGACTTCTTAACTCTGCCAAAATGTCTAAGAGTACCGTTACCGTTTGACTTTTACTGTTCTCCTTCTCTCCTAGACCTTGTTTCTTTTCTGTTTCTTCTTCTTCCTGTGGTTTCCGTCTTGCCTCTTCTTCTTCTCGCTGTTGCTGTTGAAGGAGAAAAGCTTGTTCTGCTTCTTTCTGCTGTTGTAAACATTTCTCCAATTCTTCTTTCTGTCTCTGTTTACAATCCTCGACCCGTGGTAAAGAAGGAGAAGGTGGTGAAGGTACTGCTACTGGAACAAATTCTTGCGAAGAGAGAAAATCTACTAAATCCCAATTAAAATCGTCCTCTTCTGGAAGTAGCCCTGTGTTAACTTTGGTAGCCGCTGCTATGCCATCGCTTCTCGTCTCCACGGCCGGTGCACCCCAATTCATTGTCTTGTTAGTTTCCGTCATGTTTCAAGAAACAATGTCGCATCGATTCACTGCGAACAGAGGCTAGCGCACCTATATAGGGAATATGACATCACAGGCAGCTCTCTTCGGATTGGAAGACAGACTCCGCGAAGTGAATGAATTTTGTAACGCGTGTTGGGATTGGTGAACAATCTCAATCCGTTTCGATCCGGTCTTCCACTATAAATAAACGCGGTTCACTTCATTCCCTTCGCCTGTTCTCGTCAGAAGATATGGACAAACGTTGAATCCTCTACACTCGCATCGTCGATGCTGCTCCGTACGGAATTACCCATGTATGTTAAATCATCATGGACCATCATCCGGATCACCGATACGAATGTTTGGAAAAGAAGATACTATGTGGAGAGACAGGGCTGTCAGAAGCGAGTCCTCATCTACGGTCCAGAAGTTCGACAAAGTCTGAGAAAGAGATGAAGATCAGTGAGATGTCCTCTTTGTTATCGAACTGGTGTTAACACAAAAACCAAAGGCCCTTTTCAGGGCCACTTTCATATGCCTCGAAAAGATATTTATTCTTTCTTGCCTATATGTGTTATCTATGTGTTTATATATGTCTCTGTCTCTCTTGTATTTATCCCTAACTAGAGTAGCTGCGTGTATTCAGGTCAGCCACTTGCAACATTGCAAGTGTCCAGTACCGTGACGTCACCCCACCTATTCCATTCCTATTGTCGCTATACAGGCCCACTATTTTTTTTTGTCTCTATATAGGCCCAGGAGAATTTTTTTGTCTCCATATCTTCCCGGGAGGGGGGGGGTCTGTAATGTATTTTCCCATTCTATCTATATCGCCCCACTATTTTAACAAATGCACTATGTTGTAATGATAAAAATGGTTAGCAATATGTCGAAAGCAAACTTTTACTGATTACATGATTTTCAGGAGTATTGTTTAGAAGAGATATGTTTTTGAGATTAGATATGCTGTGTGAAGAAAATTTGCGAAAAGCTGCCTTATTGCCGTCAATAAAAGTATAGAACCCGTTAGCCATGTCGAACGATTTTGCTGTTTGGTGAAATCATTTTCAGACTAACATTTGATTTTGATTTTCTTGTGTGTTGACATACTCTTTCCATATATCTTATTTTCATCTTTTGCAAACATATTTGTTTAGAAACATTCAATTTCATTATGGAAACATGAATACAATCAGCGGTTCCTCTTTGGCTTGATTTCTCCGTCTTGAAGCCTGAGAATTATAAATGATTGAACCAGTGAAATCTGTCGAAGGGTAATTTTAATTTAAGGATTTAACTAAAGAGGACAAAAGGAAAGCTTTTATCTCTTTATCAATCAACTCTTATTTACGTATATAAAACTCTGCAAAGGAATCATTGCCGCCTGGGACGTATGTATCAAATAATTAAACGGCTTAAAGACCTAACATTCGTTCCAGGCATGAATCCGTCCCGCTCGAAAATAACGGCAACAATTGCCCGACATACCTTTGGACAGACACGATGTACGAACAGGCGTCCAGACCGACGTTCGCAGGGACAGACAGACATACACGACGTACGGACAGACGTTCGGACAGACAGACAGACACGACGTACGGACAGGTGTCCCGACCGACGTTCGGACCAACAGACATGCAAACAGACGGACAGACGTGCAGACAGACAACACTAGCTTGCCCGTTTAAGGATTTCATCCTTCATGTTGATATCCGATGTATTTGAGGTGCTGTGTTTGTAACCGTGAATTATGAATTTGGTAAATGTGTTTCTGTTAAAATTGGATCTCAGAACGGTATCCACATTGTTGTCAGAATGTGAGGACTGTCTAGATTTCGACGAGTGAAGACTTTGTACCGGACTCCAATGTCAGAAGGTAACTGAGGTGAAAAATATAAAGCGTTGTCGAAGGGGTTTCTTTTGGTGTCGAAGCATCCGATTTCGCCGTAGCAATCACTATACGAGTCCTTGATGAAACGTTAAATAAAGAGAAGAGTAACTAATTGATGCAGCGACTATGTAATATTCAATATAATGATCACAGTAAATTGAATGAATTGATAATTCAGAGATCTTTTGTGAGACCAAAACAGTATGTACCTCTTCCAGACACGTATTGGAATTTTAATGTATCTTAGCAATAAACACTTTTGACAAATCGAAGGATAAATACCACAGCTTATGACCCTTTTCATGATTTTATTAGGTCTTTGATTCTGTGTAAAAAAAAAAAAAAAATCATTTGCATGTATGGCATAAGTCAGCTAGGGTTTTCTTCAGACTTAGCACTGTGCTACGCGTACAAAGTGATTGACTCATACCAGTAGCATCAGAGTGAAATACAAAAATTTAATTGTTGTGCTCATTGAATAAACTTGTCAAAACTTATTATTCGATAAAATAAATAGCACCCAAATCAATAACATGCAACTTCTTTTATACTCGTACAATCTTTATTAACATTGTGGTTCATGCAACTGGCGAAGAGACCAGCTTTTTATTTTTAACTTTCAGTTATCATAGGTATAGTAGTGATAAGGGTAAAATAGCTCGTATGTAAAATATCCAAGTATAAATGCTTTCACAGCTGTCGTTTTCATAGAATCACCCTTGAATCCGTTACCGTATTTGTAAGCTACAAAAACATTACACGATTCGCGAACTGACCTTGTTGCTTGCAATTTATCATCATTGGTTTTAAAAGGCTTTCAAAGATGATGGTTAACAATATAAGAAGTGTCTAAAAACAACTTAAAGAATTATATTTTACCCAGAATGACAGATGTATTTCGATACTATTACATGAACGATATCACACTACCCAACGAATAAAATACCATCTGCGTGGATCTGGCTTGAGGTCGACGTTTCCCTTGCTCATAAAAACGTAAAAGCAACAGTTGTTGTCATCTAAAGGGTTCCTAAATCATCAAATGCTAAAATCCTTTTTTTTGTGCAATCTCCTAACGTCCATACAATCGCAAAACTGATTTCAAACATGCATGATATTCTTTGTTTCACATTTGTATAACCCATCAGTAAATCTTTCCAAGCTGAATAATGTTAATTCACGCCACGCACCAAAGAAACGCTGACCTCAACACCTAATACAACTAATTCTCTCTCAAATTACTAAACTCGTACACGTTAGAATATCCTGAAAATTCATTATGATAAGAAACTAATCCTAGCTATTATAAAATCTCGTGAATGCTGTTCATTACGACGACCGCACGCAGAATACGTCTAATTACTCGGCTTGGGAAAACTTTCCCAGTATCGACTTCCCAAAAGCAACAAATAATCATTACAATTTAACAACGCTATAAACGAGAGGCAACCACAAATTGCATATTCCCTAGTTTTATCACAATACATTTCATCACAAGCTTATATGCAGTATTTGTTCACTAATTGTGAGGAGTCCTAAATAATAAAGTCTGTTTTCAGTTACTATTTAGGAATTGAGGGGTTGAATGACACAGATGTACCCAAAGTGCCCAAATAACCAGATCGGAGATTTCTTATAATCAATCTAAAAGCCTATGATGAGATCTAGTATACGTTACTGTTTGTTTTCACATTTATTGCCCGTTAATTGATAATATTTTCAAGCGTAATAATGCGCACATTTGGCCAGCCCATACCAGAAGTGGATAATATAGAGCCAGATTTCATAAAGGGAATAATCTGTGAGCAAGACATCCACTACAATCAATACTAAAATAACAATGCGTTGTTATATAATTTCTAAAATAACATGAGTTGTCTGCATTTACTAAAGTAAGTCTAAACCAAATAGGTAATAAATTTAGATATAATAGACCAAAAAGAGAGTACTGTCCCTTAAGCATGAGCTGAAGAAGCTCTGCATGGACTTGCACAGGAGACTTAGAAAATAATGGCATAACAAAACTATCTACAAGACACGACAACAAAAGAACAGGGGAAAACAAATACAATGACCAACAAACGGGAATAAAAATACATACACCATACATGCAGTCCGAAGAAGTAAGGAATTTTAACCCTTATGATTAAATATTATTAGTATTTGCTCTTATATAGGATTGATCATTAAAAACAAGTTATAACAGATTGGATGTAAGAAAACCAGCGATGACTTGCATATATATTAAAGGGATAAATGCATTGTTTATGGCGAAACTCTTGCGTTCTTCAAAACGACTGAATATATTTATCCATGACTAAGATCTCTTCCAATGTTCATAATGACGAGAAACCGGTCAAAAGGTGTCATGCCTGACGAGGGGAGTGTATGCCTGTTTTACAATGTAATCCAGGCTCAGGAACAAAAAGAATAGAAATCTGGCAACGGGAATCAAAAAAAGTACGTCCCTATAAAAAAGAAATAGGAACCCTAGTTAACAATATTCTTTTTTGTGTTCTTTAATTAAACCTTGTTTTTGGTTTTTGAATGCTCATAATACAGAGCAGGGGGAATAAAAACGGGTAATAAAAACAATGTTTAAACTTAGCGGACATTTTCCCCTGTCATAAAATTAAAGGCACTGTTCATTCTCAGTTCTCATTCTCCCATAAATTGCACATGCTATGTTAATTATATTGTCCATCGTTAGAGTTTTGGAAAGGACCATTCTGACATACTTTGTAAATTAATTGTAAAAGATCATTTTTGGAAATAACTATTGCATTTCGATACATTGATTTATTTAGGGCCAATACACGCATTGGAAAAAACATGAAACTAAATTTCCGACAGTTAAATGCTTAGTGAAACAAGTATAGAATATTGATAAGATCAGATAAATTAGAAAAAAGCTGGTACATTTACACTGAAAAAGTGCAAAAGACAATTTTTTTCCGATTGCAAAACAGTCGAGTTGATTGTAAACGTGAATGAAACTCCGTAAATAATTGGCTGACAAAAACAAACAACTAACAGTAGTGAAGGAGGGCACTTTCTCGACAATGGGAAATCCAGTCAAAAAAAACCCTGGGCAAGTATAGCAACAAAATATATAGCGACAAGGGGAATGAGCATTACAAGTCACACACACACCACACCCCCGCTCCACTATAACGACAAAATGTACCCTGGGCCACTATAGCGACAAGACGAAAGGTTGGGTTTTGATACAGGGATAATAGGGGGTGGAACTGGATAGGAATAGGCATAGCACGTACACATACATACATAGATTGATGAACATAAATCTAACACACATAAAATATAAAGTCGACCAAAACTTTTAGGCAAGAGAGAATTAGATATCTATCACACATAAAATATAAAATATATAAATTAGGCAAGAGAGCAAATCATTTCGAGGCGGTGGAGTGACCCTGAAAAGTGCCTTTGGGTTTTATGTTAACACCATTCCGTTAACATAGAGGGTATCGCACAGGTCTTCTTCTCTTCCTTAAACTTCGTCTAATTTCTGGACCGTAGATTAAGACTCTCTTCATACATCCTTGTCTCTCCAAAGAGATCCTTCGCTTCCAATCAGCCGTATCGGTGATTTTAATGATTGTCCATGATGCTTTAACATGCATGGGTAAGTCCGAACGGAACAGCATCGACGATACGAGAGTAGATGATTCTACGTTTGTCCACATCTTCTGACTAGAACAGGCGAAGGGAATGAAGTGAACCGCGTTTATTTATAGTGGAAGACCGGATCGAAACGGATTGAGATTGTTCACCAATCCCAACACGATTTACAAAATTCAGTCACAGTGGGGAGTCTGTCTTCCAAACCGAAGACAGCTGCCTGTGACGTCACATTCCCTATATAGGTGCGCTAGCCTCTGTTCGCAGTGAATCGATGCGACATTGTTTTGAAACATGACGGAAACTAAGAAAACGATGAATTGGGTTGCACCGGCTGTGGAGACGAGAAGTGATGGTATAGCAGCGGCTACCAAAGTTAACACAGGTCTGCTGCCAGAAGAGGTCGATTTTAATTGGGATTTAGTGGATTTTCTCTCTTCTTCGCAAGAATTTATTCCGGTTTCAGTACCTTCACCACCTTCTCCTTCCTTACCACACTCTCGAGGATTTTAAACAGAGAGAGAAAGAAGAATTGGAGAAATTTTACAGCAGCAGAAAGAAGCAGAACAAGCTTTTCTCCTTCAATAGCAACAGCAAGAAGAAGAGGCAAGAAGGAAACAACGGAAAGAAGAAGCAGTAGAGAAGACACAATGTCTAGTAGAGAAGGAGAACAGTGAAAGTCAAACGGTGACAGTACTCTTGGACATTTTGGCAGAGTGAAGGAGTGTGAAATAAGTGTATCAGACTTCTTTATTACGACCCAAGAGAAAAAGACCTTACCGAGCCAAACAACCCAATAATGTTACTACGCCTGAGATACACGCCCTAGTGATTTCTACCAAATCATCGAGAGGAGCAGGTGCAGAAGTATGCCTTGGCCGTGGGAAAGGGATAGGGCAGTTAAAGCTGATTGCTTCTCATTCCTGAGTTTGTTTATTTAAGTAAAAGAAATAACACCCAACGGCCCGTTTCAGTGCCTCCCACTTCTATCGAAAAGAGATAGTATTCATTTTGCCAAAATCAATTAAAACTCAAAAATCCCTTTTACCCCATGATGTACGTGTGTGAGTGCGTGAGTGTAGGTCCTTATTCTAAAAACTCACAACTAGGAGACACTAACGTTTTTCTGTCTTATATTCCGGTACAAATTCTACAATCTAATGTCACAACACAACACTTTAAAAAGTTCATAGACCTCTTCTCTGTCTTTGTTCACTCTCTGTTTTTTGAATTTCTTCACTTTCACAAGTTTCTCCTCTTCTTCCTTACATTTTTCTCGTCTTCTTTTCTTCTCTTTCGTCTCTTTCTGTACGTATCGGGGTTCTTCCTTTGCCGAGGGCACCTTCTCTTCTTCCTGCTTGGAACCCCTTCCCTCCTCCTGCCCCTGTTGCTTCTTAGAGCAGCCTGAAGACCAATGTCCTTTCTCTTTACAATGGTAACAGGTATCTTGACTTTTGTCTCTTTTGACACTTGTCCTACGTTTTTGATGGTCTGGACATTCTGTAGCCCAATGCCCTTTCTTCTGACAGATACAGCAAGCATCTTGACTTTTATCTTGAAAGGAGGGGGAGTAGTCCGTCGGCTTGCCTCAAGAGAACCTTCTTATGACACCTCGCAAAGCTCTGATCAGAAGTTCGATCTGTGTGGGTTCTTCCATCGTGCTGGTCGGCTTGAGAGTGAAATTAATACTGGGAGGGAAGTCACTAGCCCTTTATATATACACAGGTCTGACATGAATATATAGGTGACCATGATGTTTCAAATGTAGTCATTTGACTTTTGGCAGTCAAGATGAAACGATCGCATCATTTCGTGGAGAAAGGAAAAGAAAGTAAAAGACAGAAACGTGACTTATCGCCTCGCACAGTAGCTGAAAACTTGGCTCAGATTCATGCCAGCAATTTTGAAGATGACATGAGTGAGCCAGAATCCAGGCCCTGAGAGTCTACACTAAACCAAGGTCCACCACTAAACCCTGAAAAGTACTACCACATTCGAGGGACGGACAAACGCTCCTCTAGAAAATTTAGAACCACGGCCTACACGTACACGGTGAAGTTTAAAGATTTCAAGTCCGACGTACTGTTGGAGAAAGCAGAAGGGTTCATCACCGATGTGTGGGATTCTTTAGTAACCACACTGAAACATCAATGTCAAGAAAAAGACGATCGCTTGAGACTTTCCATTCATCGCGACAGTTTGAAATCACCCGTTTGGATCGAGTTTAGCAGACCGTCAGAATTGACACTTTCCAAAGTCATCGACGAGATCCAACACGTGCAACAATCCAACGACAAGTTTCACATCACTGATGGAAAAGCGACACTGTTCATCACCCACGTTTCTCTTCCCAAAGAGACCGGAAGCAATAAAGTGTCATTGGTAGACGACCTTCGCAGCACCAAAAAGAGCATCGTCCATATTAACAACCTTCAAGACAATGTGTGTTTAGCCCGTGCCATCGTGGCGGGATGAACGTGTGCCGACAAGAATGACACGGTAGAATAGAATAGAGCCTGGAAAACTATTTAACGATCGGACCGAGCCAAACAACAAAGAGAGGCAGAACTCCTGTTACAGCAAGCGGGAATATCCAAAGACACTGCTTGTGGCATTCCTGAAATGCAAAAATTGCAAGATGTCTTTGCTCCACGCTACACCTTGAAAGTACACCCTCAAGAAGTGCGCGGACCTCTGTTGTTTCGAGGGAAAAATTTCAAAGACGGAAAATACATTCACGTCTATCATCACGATGAACATTTCGATACCATTACCAGTATCCCCGGATTCCTGGGATACTGTTATTACTGTGAGAAATGTGACTATGGCTATAACAATCGAGAGTAACACAAGCATTGTGGATCGAACTGTGAGGGATATTTGGCCTCTAAGCCCTGTCTTGACGAAAGACAACCACGAGTGCATTGCTCTGCTTGTCAGCGCACGTTTGTCAGCTCTGCCTGTTACCAACAACATTTGAAGACGCAAGGTTCACAGCAGAAATGTGCTTGTCAGCTCCTGAGATTGTGCCCTACTTGTGGACAAGGCATACGTACCAATAATACTAAGAATCACGTATGTTCCGCAAGGAAGCGATGTCACATTTCTCACCAAATCGTGGAATTGGAACACGAATGCTACATTCAAAAATACCATTGCAAACATGAAGAAGAAGATGATGATCAGAAGAAAGGCAATTTCATCTTTTCGATTTCGAATGCATGCAAGAGACCGGCATTCATATTCCTAATTTCTGTGTGGCTCATTCGAGCGTGCGGGAAGTGCATCCAAGAGCCTATCTTTAGTCATTGTCCTCACTGTAGCAAGATTCCTGGAGAACGTGAAAAAATCTTTCAGGGACCAAACACGCTGACCGACTTCGCTATGACTATTACTACCATACCTACCATGGAAAGTGATGTTGTGCGTGTCCAACCTGACGGATACGAAAGCGATGCCACTCCGTTTTCGAACACCTTTTCACTGTCAATGTCATCCTCCATGCGGCTACCACCCTATGGATATCATCCAACCCTGAGCAAACTCCTGCGGATTTCACCGTACCCTCATCGAAATGAACCTGTGAAAGGCGAATATTTCTTCCCTCTGCGTTTGCCTGAATACTGCAACTTTGAAAGTCGATTCCAAGCCTTCCGAGGAAAATAGCCTAAATATCTGGGAGGACCTACCCCCGAAGAATTAGCCAGGGCTGGATTTTTCTACTTGGGCGAAGGGGTTAAGTCAAGTGCTTCAGTTGCGGTGTGTCTCTTCACCAGTGGGAACAGAAAGATTCCGCTTACTTCGAGCATGCTCGATGGTCTCCACATTGTCACTACCTACCTTTAGTGGGCCCCTAGTTATCTCTGATCTCTGGATGGATACATTACAAGAGAACAGTCGAGGCTTGCCTGTGGAGTTGAGAGAACGCATTTATCAAGAGTTGGTCAAAATAAACGTGAAACGCAAGAACAATTGCACCCTAACAATCATCAACTTTTAAGTTACCCATGGTACCCTTCAGTCTCGTCTATCTGTCAAATTGATTCGTGCTTTGTACGGTATCAGTCGCGAAAAAATCCACAAGCATGTGTTCGTGTCTTAGAACAAGAAACGTATTACGATGGTTTACGTTGACAGCACGTCAATTACAAAAGGCTTTTGTGGACGTTTGCTAGATGTATCAACAAATACTGTTTGTGTAAGGATAGACTATTGGGTGAACGAGTCTCAGAGGAAACTATACCCTTTTGTTTGTCAAATTCATCCAGTAAAGAAAAGGAAACTTGACAAAAACTAAGGGGTACTTAGAAGTGACCCTCAACGTGGGTATAAACAGTGTCTGACATGGATACTTTACAAGAGAACATTCGTGGGTTGCCTGTGGAGTTGAGAGAACGCATCTACCGAGAGTTGGTCAAAAGACAAGTGAAACGCAAAGAACAATTGCATCCGTTACGTCACCGATGTTTAAACCACTGGAACCTGAACGCAATAAGAGGGTTGATTCAGATGAAAATGTTCCTGTGGTCAGACATTGATCAACTACTCACGAACGAGAAGGAAAGGATTGTTATTAGTGGGTTTGTTTACTACAAGGTAGACATACTGCAACGAATTCCAGAAGAAGAGTTAGAGGATTACCAAAATCTTTTACACAACGTAAACATAGTTCAAGAAGAAATTTTTGAACTCTGTGTGATGTGCATGTTAGTGAATAAGCCATTTAGATTCGCCACTGGAGTACGATTATCCCTGTGCAGAAAGTACACTTATTGCTTCCGAAAAAAGATTGTATTAAAACGGACTACCATGCCACGACCTTTATCATTCGTGACACAACAGATTCCGTGGAAGGAAATCAATGACAGTATTCTAACTGTGGAGGATTACCATTGCATTTTACGAGAACAATGTCTATTGAATTGGGGTCGCCGTGTAGTGTGTGTATTAGTGAGTTGCTTTCTGGAATTTCGTTTACCAGCCGATTCCTTGTGGACTCTTTACGAATAGTTCATACCACCAAAAACATGATGGTGTTTTTTTTTTTTTAAATGAGCACGAGAAACTGGTTCTCTTAAAAGCATTGAGCTTTCATCTGCAATCTTTTCGACCTCTGTTTCAAGAAAAGTTTCTTTGTGAAATTTTAGCTACTCCGGATGCTGACGAAGATGTGTGTATAGTTTGTGACTTACACTCTCACTGGAAAGATGTACGTGACTGGAAAGGTTGGGATTTCGAGGCTTTGACAAAAGAAGATTTGTGTTATGCATTCAAAGGAAAAATTGAATTTAAAGTCACCAGTAAAAAATGTAACTTTTAAACCTGTGTTAGTGACAGTACCAGAAGAACACGTCACCGAGGAAAACCACCCCCTTCAGGACAGGAGTGTCATTGAAATCCCCGAAAGGCCATTACGGGAGGACCCCTGTGTGACTGTGCCAAGGAGTGTAGAGACTTTAAGAACATTACAAACTGTCCTAAGGACAGCAAAAAATGTTGTACAGTGACTTGTTTATATTCCACTTTGATCAGTTGGATGTGTATTTTATCCGTGTACTTAACCATTTGGCTTTTATGTATTTTCGTCTTTCGTGTTGTTCACATTTAAAGATTGCAATAAACGTGTCCTGAAAAAGGTTAAAAACTCTTTGTCTTGTCTGTCTTCGTGTCAAAAGTGACATTCCTACACTATGGCTACCTCTGCTGTCTCTGCTCCCTCTTCCTTCACTTTCAAAGTCATCAACGAAAACTTAGATCGTGCCAGTTGGGAGGCTTGCATCTTCACCATCCCTTCAACATGTTAATTGCGGGACCCAGCGGTTCAGGCAAAACCGAATTTGTCAAACGTTTGATCGAACATAAACATCATTTGATTGATCGTCCACCTCAGCGGATCGTGTGGTGTTACAAAGAGTAGCAATCGGCCTGCAACCTCTTGAGAGAAAGTCAAGGAGACTCCATCGTCTTTGTGGAAGTCATTCCTGGCAAAGACGACGGGATAGTGTCTGACCCCAGTCAAAAACATCTGGTCATCTTCGATGACATGTTAGGAGAAGACGAAGAAGAAATTAAACTGTGGTTTACGCGCAAAGGACATCGTGGTAATGCCAGTGTCATTTACATCACCCAAACTTTGTTTCAACAAGTAAAGATCATCGCACCATCAGTCTCAATACTCATTACTTGGTCATGTTTAAAAGCCCCAGAGATAAATTGCAAGTGCAAGTCTTAGCCAAGCAGTTAGGAACGCATTGGCTGACTCCTGCGTACGTCGATGCCACTCAAACCCACATGCCTATATACTCGTGGATTTAAAACCCACCCCCTACCCCGATTATATGCAATTTCGTACTCATCTGTTTCACCACAGGTGCCAAGACGGAGGGCATGTCGTATACACGTCCCCGTACACTTAACAACAACAACAAAAGTCTATAAAAACCTCGGTCACTTTGGGTCTGTCTCACACAGCGTCAGCATGATGTCCCTTCAGTCTCATCTTCCCGTCAAATTGATTCGTGCCTTGTACTTCATCAGTCGCGAAAAAATCCACAAATACGTGCTCGTGTCTCAGAAGCAGTATCAAAGAAGTCTTATGATGGTTTACAGTGACAGCTTGTCAATTACTGCAAGGCATCATTCACCTTCCACATCAAGCCAAATGTTTTTTTTTGTTTTTTTTTTTTTTTGAGAGGAACAAAGTAGCCTTGGCGCAACAGGCAGATCCCCGCATCGACACTCAAACCAAAAAGCAAATCATTTTGACAACTGGAGGTAGCTGTTCTCTCGGAGGTGTCATGATTCGCTTCTTCTTAAAATGGGATCCTAACGCTCCCAAACTCCACCCCAAGAAAAAAGCCACTCCCCGACGTACAAAGGAGAAGAAAAGCATCGGTGTCAAGACCAGGTCACAGCCCCAGAAAAAGAAAAGTCTCCAGAAAAAGAAAAAGAAAGGCCCACAGAAAACTGCTTCTACCCGCAAGAGAAGTACTTCGGCCAGGACACAACCTTACATTCGCAAACCACGACCTGCAGCGACGGTGACCGCGTCTCCAGTAGCCTCAGGTTCTTCCACTTCTCCGTTGCTGATGATGCCAAGCAAACCCAATTTGAAACATGTTCTTCCTAATTTGATGAAACAATGGAAACCAGCGTATCCAAGAACTTCTCCAGCGGTGACACCCTCTTCCTCCTTGGCGGCAGTGGCAATCTGCACACAAAGTACCTACCCCCAAAATGAAAGTCCAAGAGAGATCGGATATGTTACAGAGTTTCCTGGATTTATCCAAGCAAGAACTGTCCCTATTTAGTCCGTTGCGAACTCCTCCACGACGCGTGATGCCTGTCATCAAGTTGATACGACATAAAGATAATCAGTGGCGCTGCATTCCATTATAAAAAGACTTGAGGTAAAGGATGGGGATCAGTGTTTTTATGCTCCTAAACGTCCAAAGTTGCCCCCTCGAAGAAGTGCACACCGTCACCATCGTTGTTCTTCTGTCCAAAAAGGAAAAGTAGAATAAAAAGGACAGGCATGTCATCCGAAAAAAAAAAACACTTAGCCAAGCATCGACGTCTACCCCTGAAAAGACGCAGTGGTCCCACGAAAAAGAGGAGCAACCAAAAGGAAGGATTTTTTTCTCAAACCTTATCAGTCAAAAATTCAAAAGAACGCATATCAAGCGATGGACTTAAGTGTATTTTTTGCTCCTGAAACAAAAAGATGTCCCTCAAAGAAGTGCACACAATCGCCGTTCTCCTTTCCAGAAACGAAAAGGATAGTCTCGTCATCCGCAAAAACGCCTAGCAAAGAATCGACGTCACCCCCAGAAAAGACACGCTCGTCCAAAGAAAAGGAGAATCAAACAAAGGGCAGGATTGTTTGGCGATATAGAACATATGGTCGAACAGTTTGAACAAATACTTTTATCAAAAATAAAAAATAAGATAAACGGACGCGTGTCAACCCATGGACTTCAGTGTATTTTTTGTGTGTGTGTTCTCCTGAACGCCTAAAGATGTCCCCTAGAAGAAGTGCACACCGTCACCATCGTCTTTCTTCTGTCCAAAAAGGAAAAGGAAAAAGAAAAGGACAGTCTAGTCATCCGAAAAAGCGCTTAGCCAGGCATCGACGTCCCCCCCCCCCGAAAAGACACACTCGTCCAAAGCAAAAGAATAGCAACTAAAGAGGAGGATTCTTTGGCGATTTTGGAAAACAAATAGTCACCTTTCTGACGAAGCGATGGTCCAGAAAATGATAAAAGGCCGTGTGCCAAGTCATCGACGTTAGTGTATTTTTGGTGTGTGCCCCGGATCCAACCAACAAACAAACAAAGATGTCACCCCCCAGAAGACATCCTTCTTCTACCCCCAAAGGAAAGAAAAGGAAAAGTCTGCTTCCTCGTTTAGTCAAATATAGTGTTGTCCGTCCTGTCCAAAGCTTCTCCACCCATTCGAAAAAAAAACTCATTCAAACAGCCTCCAGAGACACCATCGATACCGTAAGGGAATGTTGTCTGAATCTCTTGAAAGGAACGATGCCTTTGTCTAAACATCAAAAAAAAAAAAAAAATTGCTTAGCCAAGCAATGATACGTTCTTCGCCAAATGGTCCAAAAGAAAATACCCATTCGTCAAAAGAAAATGATGTTGGTGCAATGAGGAGGATTTTTTCCCATCCCAGGACTTCTTACCAAAGCAATAGTAGGACCCACGTTGGGACTCCTGGGAGGTATTTTAGGAAGATAAAAGGAGGATTCTGGAGTTAAAAGATCTCAGACGTGACCATTGGAAACCGATGGAAGTAAAAATCTGACTTTAGTGTCTTACAAACGATGGATGGAATACCATCGTTGGCAAGAACAACAGACCCCGCATTTACCTCACAATCCTCATTGACCGAGATGTCCCAGTTACAACACGAATAGCAAACGTTGATGGATTACAGTGATTTGACAGAAACGGAAAAATCGCAACGGTACGGTAAACTGTTCCAACGACTTCAACCCTTTCACCAGAAAGCTTTAGACAAAACACCTCTGCCAACTCTGGAAGATTTTAAGACCCTGATGAAAACTCCATCACCACCACCACCACCAGCGGTCAAGACAGATGCAGCCACACGGATCCTTGAGAAAGAAGAGGCACAAGAAGTCTTTCAAACACCGTCAGTAGCTCCCATCCCTAGTAAGATTGCAGCGTCCTTGTTGACTCCTTCCCCAAAACCCCAACGACTAGAACTTAAAGCACGGGTTAAAAAGATGATGTCCAATCCTCCTTCTACAGAAGTCAAAAAGAAAGAAGTTAAGCCAGAAGTAAAAAAAGAAAAGAACACCAAAGCTATCCCATTACCGCCACCACCACCACCACCACTACCTTCGACTTCTACTCCGGTGGCACATCGGACACGACGAGCTTTTTCTAAACAACCCCCTCGTCCTATCCAGAGTAGCATCAGGGAAGAGTGGATAACCTACTAAAAAAATCGAGAAGGCGTTAGCCAGTATTTACTACGATCCATCCCATCCTGCAGGTTATGGAGGAGTTCAGAAATTGTATCGTGCTGCCAAAACTCGACTGAAAAGTGTCCGTTTACCTCAACTGCAACGCTGGTTACAAGAACAAGCCACGTACACCTTTCACAAACCCATTCGACGAAAATTTTCCAGAAGTCGCACCCGAGTGGAGGGCATCGATCATCAATGGCAAGCTGATTTAGCCGATGTCTCTCATTTGACCACTTACAATCGTGGCTACAAATATTTGTTTTGTGTCATCGACGTCTTTTCCAAATTTGCCTGGATCGTGCCATTGACTTCCAAATCGAGCAGTGAGTTAGTGCGAGCCCTCAAACTAGTGTTGAAACAAAGCCGTCATTACTCTCTTCGATGGCAAACCGACAAAGACACCGAATTTCTGAACTAAGCTTTTCAAAAAGAATTTAAGAAACGTGACATTCATTTTTTCACCACCGAGAATCCCGAAACCAAAGCCAGCATAGTGGAATGTTTTCAACGCAAATATTTTATGCATCAACACACTCTCAAGTACATCGATGTCTTGCCACACCTAGTCCAAGCGTACAACCAATCTTACCATCGGAGCACCGGACGTGATCCCCAAGAAGTGATTCCCGACAACGAAGTGACTGTCTTCGAGCTCCTGCTTGGTACGTCCCCGACTGTCCCCAAGAAAGGTGAGCCTTGGTAGCAGGAGATTGGGTACGCATTGGCAAAGCCAAACGCATTCTCGACGAAGGTTACTTACCCAGCTGGACCAACGAATTGTTTCGTGTCACTGCACGAGTGCCTGGCCATCATCCTGCCGTCTATAAATTGGAAGACATGAACGGGAAAGTGTAAAAAGGAACGTTTCACTTGCCCGAGTTTCAACGCGTGACTAAAAAAGAAGACGACGTGTGCGACATCGCAAGCATTTTCAATCAAAGAACTCGTAAAGTGGAAAAACGTCGTGTCAAAGAAGCCAAGGTACATTGGAAAGGATATCCGAAGAGTTTTGACTCTTGGATCGACGCTTCGCAACTCATCGACTATATAAAGAAATGACCATCGTGTCCTTCAACACAGCCTCAGCCACTACAGCGACCACTCCTTCCCCCAGTTCTTCTATGCAAGATCTACAAAAGCAACCTTTCTGGGTGTGGTGTGGAAAACGTGTGCCTGAAACGAAAATCGTCTCTTTCTGCCAAATCTTTGTGGTGTATTGTGTCATCGGTGCTGCCATTGCCAATTTAAGTTTGCAACAAGGAGACAATCAATTGTGGACCATTTTACTGAGTAGTTGCATCGGTTACCTTCTTCCCAATCCGTCCCTGAAATATTCCTCTAACGGTAGCAACAGAAGCCTTGAGTCCAACGTTAGTCACCCTCCCAACAGTCACAATAACAACCACAATCCTCTTTTAGACACTCCTCTGACTTGCAGCAACCACTCGAACAGTAGAACTTTTAAATTATGAATAACCAATTTTACTTTACCTTACCCAGTGACAGTTCCATGGAGGTGTTTCCCAACAACACCTTGTGCTGTTTCAAGGCCAAATTACCTCAGACCATCCAACTGGATCTCGAAACCCATTGGGACGTGGCTTTGGTGGAAATGATTCACCCTACACAAATCAAAAATATCATTGAAAATCAAAACACGTTTACGGAGGAAGTTCATGACGAGCAAGTGCAACAAAATTTACATGACGCACCAGTGCAGGTGATTCTATGAAAACACAATACCCCAAAATTAACGGTTCACCTATCTGTTGACCATTCCTGAAGGCTACTGTTTGAGCGGTAAACATCTGGTGAACGCGATTGCTACCAAGTTCAATGCCGTATTTGGCAAAGCTTTGGAGAAAACCAAAAAAAGTGTCACGATCGAGTACCATAAAATAGCTTGTTTCTTCCTAATTAAATTTTCAGAGGACAAAGTGTTGGCCATTGCATTTTGTCCTGAATTGTATGACATTTTGGGTGGAGACCCCAAGTTGATCAAGATTAGAAATGAAATACTATCCATTACCGGCAACTTGTATTTTGCGAAATATTTTCGATTCCCTGTAGAAATGAACCAAGAACTGAAACTGATCTTTGTGTACTCCGATGTGGTGGAGTATAACGTGGTGGAACACACCTCCGTACCGTCACTGTATGTTATTCCTTTCAAAGTGGATTCTGCCACGAACGCTGACAAGGAAGGCGGAAACAATTATCACGTTCACCGCGAATTTGCACATCTTCATTATTTATCCGTCAGTAAGTCGTATTTCGACACTGTCGGCATTACTATAAAAGGACATCTAGGACAAAATATTCCATTCACCAAATAGAAAGTCACAGTGAAGCTCCATTTTTGAAAATGATTACTCTAACCACTTGTAAGTCATGTATCCTATGTACCAAGGAGTTGCTCAACAACGAAGAGATGGTTTATGAGATATGCTGAAATCGGACTTTCGTTCGGTGGCTCCCGTTTTGAATCCGATGGTGACACGGGGATTGCACGCCTTGAAAGCTGCCGCTATGATGCAAGGCAAAGAATTTCTCCAAAATGTCATTATTGACAAACAAAATTCCAAAGAAGCTTTCTTGAGATCAGGCAAAAATATCTTGCTTCAAACGGGCAAAGACATTTTGGGCCGACGACAAACTCCTATAAATGCCCTGGACGCTGTCGAGTCAGACATTCCTGCTTCCCTGACGCCAGAGCAAGGACAAGGCAGAAATAGTCGACGACGAAAACACCTCTTCAAAGGGCTTCACTCCCCCAAAGTTAGAAAGACTAAGAAATGAAGAACCGTCCGAGAATTAAACGTTTTTGATTATTATATCACAAACAGAAAGAAGAAAATGATCTATCGAGAGTCTTGCGCCTGTTCCAATTCGGAACTGGATCTGTTTGCCATGCCACCACCATGATGATGATGCAAGAAACCCAATAGGTACAATTTCATCCCGTCTCCTCTTTGACGGATTCAGCTCCCATCGAGCTTGAAATCAAAGGACAACCGAAAAATTACATCGATCTGAATAGCAGTTACCTGTACCTGAAAGTCAAAGTGATCAAAACGGACGACAGCGTTCCAGGAGCCGATGCCAGAGTAGGTCTCGTCAACAATTTCATGCATTCCTTGTTCAGCGAAGTGGATTTTTACTTGAATAACAAAGTGGTCAGCAGTAGCATAGATACTTACCCTTACCGATCGTACCTGGAAAATCTCTTGACGTACGGAAAAGAGACCAAGAACACTCATCTGGATGCTTGCGTGGTTTGGAAACCTGACACAGCAGGCGAAGTCAAGTTTAAAGACACAGCCATGACAGCAGATGACGATCCTCACAATGTGGTCTTTAACGACCGTCGAAGGAAAATCCTGCAGTGACGTAGTTTAGAACTGATGGATCGTTTGCATTTGGACATGTGGTCGCAAGACAAGTATTTGCTCAACGGAGTGGATATCCCCTGAGACTGAATCTCAGCAGTACCGCTTTCCATTTCATGGCCCATGCCAACGAGTACAAAACCATCATCCAAGAAGCCAGACTTTACGTGCGCCACGTAGAAGTGTTACTTAAAGCAGGAAACGACATGAATCACACGTTGAGCAGAACGACCGCCAAGTATTCGATGCGACGCATAGAAGTGAAAACTTTCACCATTGCTGATGGACTCCAATCCAAGATCGAAGATCATCTGTTCCAAGGACAGTTACCCAAACGTTTAATCGTTGGCATCGTTAGCAATGCAGCCCTCAACGGAACCGTCACTGCCAATTCTTCTCAGTTTAAGCACTACAGAGTGTCCAAGATCGAAGTCAGTCGGGATGGCAAGACCTTGTGTACCAGACCCTTCGAACCTAACTTTACCCAGAAGAATTACTTGAGATCGTACTTGTCCCTGTACGAAGCTACCGGACAGCTAGGAACCAACACCAGTCACGGCATTTCGTAGGATGATTATGCAGGTAGTTACACTTTGTGGGCCTTTGATTTCACTCCAGACCAGGCAGCGACGAGGGACATTTCCACCCTATAAAATCCGGTCAACTGCGTGTGGAACTTCAGTTTGCAGGAGCTCTCGCCCCTGACGGTGAACGTCATCCTGTATGCCTAATTCGATAATACCATAGAAATCAACAGATTGATAGAAGTCATTCTAGATTATTAGAAGCAATGTAAGACTCTTATCCCTCTTTGAATGGTAGAGAATCTTGGGAAATGGAATGGGAGGATACCGTGGAAGCAGAACCCCAAGACAAAGACGAAGAGGACGTGGTGGTCATGTCCAGATGGCGAGAACAAGAACAACATTTAGTCTCCTTTTTTGCAAAAACACCTTGAGGATAAAATTACGGAATTGACCAAGAAAGATTGTTATGGATGTCAAAATGATCATCCCAGTCAAAATCAACACGATAAATGTCTGATGATGAGTCAAAAAGAAAAATTGAATGAGTATCTGGAGGACGCTTGTTGCATCAGTGGTTTAAAGACTTGCGTGATCATTCCTCTCCTCCACTGACTACTCTGGAGATCCATTGCATCGAGGCCCTCTTGTCCCAGAGTGCGAAGACGAACCAAGGAAATGCTTACTTGTCAGAGATTTTCAAGCAAAAAGTCAGAATTGAATTGATCACTTATCATTACCTGTGAAAAAAAAAACAAAATGGATACCTGGGAACTTTATTACCTTTTGAACAACAGTTCGTATACTGCTACTTGGAATCATGTCGTGTGTGCTAAAGATGATCTGTCTCATCGCAAACCTCAAGACCATCAAGCTTATGTCATCAACACGGACGACAGTCATCTCCTAGGAACCCACTGGGTAGTCGTCTACTTCCTTAAAGTGGGTTGTGTGGAGTATTTTGATTCGTATGGATTACCAGCTTTGGAAGACAACATAATCGATTTTATGAGAAGAAATGCCCAGACGACACGATTCAATAATGTGAAATTACAAGGCACAGATTCCATGGTGTGTGGGCAATATTGTGTGTATTTTCTTCATCAACGCAGTCTTGGTTATTCTTTGGAATATTTAGTGGCTTATTTTGATCGTCACTGTTCTAGAAACGATGAGAAAGTAGATCGATGGTTTTGTGACCGTTGTGGATATCTCCTCCTTTTAGCTAGGAAACGTAGTGTACATCAATGGCCCAAAGACTTTTCCATCAGTGGAAATCTAGCTTGACTTCACAACGTTGTCAACCTTGTCAAGAAAAGTTTGTTTGATGTTATGTGAATTGTTGTTTGTGAGTTAATTAAAGATTTGTAAGTTAAGTAAAAAATTTGTTTAATGTTATTGTTAGTTGTTAGTTGCTTGTTGAATTAAATAAATGTTGTGTTTTGAAAAAGTGTGTCTGTCTTTTGTTTTCGAACATTTTTATACTTCTCTGTATCCTTCACTATGAAATCAGCTGTATAGCGTTCCGACACTAAAACCAAGTAGGGCTACTTCATTGCCTCGAAAAGATATCTCTTCTCTCTTGCCTAAACAAAACTCAACCTTTTGTCTTGTCGCTATAGTGGACCAGGGTCTATTGTGTCGCTATAGTGGCCCCGGGGAGGGGGGTCTTGTAATGCTCATTCGCCTTGTCGCTATATATTTCGTCGCTATACTGGCCCGGGGATGGGGTGGGTGGGTGTTTGACTGGATTTCCCATTGTCGCTAAAGTGCTCCCCTTCACTACTGCTAACAGCTCTTATCAAGCGTAAAGCTTCTTGACCAAATAGTTCATGTATTCATCTACATATATATCCGGATAGCACAAGTAAATCCCTGCTAGAAAATGCCCAGTAATATAAAAACTAAGTAAATAAATATATACAAAACAATGATTATAAAAAGGTGTATCCATGCTTGATTGTACTGTATTAATCTCAAGAAAGAACGTTGCGATTTATGACCACTTGTATCTGTTATCAGTTTATCTGATCTATGATGATATGAGATTTTTTTTTTTTTCGCGAGTTGTGTTGTACTGTTCTGTTTGAAAATGCTTACACATACGCATTCCAGATCATTATATATGTGGTCGTGTAAAATATGCATGTACATAACTTACAAAATGATGTATATGAACCTGAAATCAAGCCTCCATTACCGTACCTCTTAGGATGTGTCATCGGCATTGTGTAGTTTACGTTTCTTTTTTTTTCTGAATGCCTAATAAACTTAATAAATGAAATAAAAATTCCATCAGGTTACAGGTCCAATTAGTCAATCGCCACTCTTTTAAACTACAACTTAATAACTTTACGCACGTATAAGGAGTCTGGAAATTTAACGAAAGTCTTTTAAAGGATAATGAGTATGCTACGAAAGTGAAAGATTCAAATAACAGAATAAAAACAACTAACACACACTACCTGTTATAAATATTGATGAATTAAATGACCTAACTCTACCAGATATCCGAAATATAAAGGCACAACTATTTCATTTGCTACACATAAGATAAAAGGAAACGGATAATATAGAAAAAGAAATCCAGTTAACGAAACTGATTGGTTAGAAAAGGACTTAAATACGTAATTTGAGAAATTAAAGTAAAAGAAAGCTATCATCTCAAAAATGTAAGGAACGATAAACGACAAGGTTATGCGTTTGTGCGTGTGTATGTGTGTGCCTTAGGGAAAAGAAATGTTATTGCAAAAAGCGATTATTAGAATAGGAAAATTCAGGGAAAATTACATCAGATCAAAAGGAATTTCTAACTGAAATAAGAAAATCAATCTCTAAAAGTACTTGCATACATGCAGTATCGAAAGTAACGTAAAAGAAAGAAATCATGTAAGAAAGGATAAACAACAAGGTTATGCGGTTAGAAGCAGTGCCCCATAGACTGAAGACGGCGAGAACCCATCCAAATATATATGTGCCTTAGGGAAAAGAAATTTTATAAACAAAGGGATTATTAGAACAAATACTTCAGGGGAAATTCTATCAGAACAAACGCATTGAAATTAGACATTTGTACAGTAATCTCTACAAAGAATCAATAAATCGATTCAACGTTTATTTGGACAATCTGCTAAGAAAATGTCATTTCGTAAAACTAGCTAAACAACAATCGAATTCTTTGAAAGGAGAAATACAGCTAACTCAGATACTTAATTTAATCAAAGCGGCAAATCTTCAGGATCAAATGGGTTTACAGTAGAATTTTTTTAAATGTTTGAAATAACTTAACATATTTAACCATCAGATTAATTAAAGAAACATATGATAAAGAACAACTTTTAATAAGTCAGAAATGATATCATATTTATTGTTTACCAAATGTATATAGACCAAGAAAATGGCGTCCTACAAACAACTTCAATGTAGACTATCAATCAGCATTAAG
>JAECUM010020080.1:0-39259 GCA_016617855.1 Megalonaias nervosa
AAGGACCGTTGGGTGTTTGTTTTTTTTTTTCTTAGAACAAACTCAGGAACGAGAAGCAATCCGCTTTAACTGCCTTAAGCCTTTGCCACGGCCAAGGCCTACTTCTGGACTTGCTCCTGTCAATGATTTAGTAGAAATCACTAGGGGTGGTATCTCTGGTGTAGTAACAGGGTTAGGCTGTTTGGCTGGGGAAGGTCTTTTTCTCTTGGGTCGTAATAAAGAAGTCTGATACATTTGTTTCAGACTTCTTAACTCGGCCAAAATGTCCAAGAGTACCGTTACCGTTTGACTTTCACTGTTCTCCTTCTCTCCTAACCTTTGTTTCTTCTCTACTGCTTCTTCTTCCTGTCGTTTCCTTCTTACCTCTTCTTCTTCTCGCTGTTGCTGTTCAAGGAGAAATGCTTGTTCTGCCTCTTTCTGCTGCTGTAAAATTTCTCCAATTCTTCTTTCTGTCTTTGTTTAAAATCGTCGACGTGTGGTAAAGAAGGAGAAAGTGGCGAAGGTACTGGTACCGGAACAAATTCTTGCGAAGAAGAGAAAAAATCTACTAAATCCCAGTTGAAATCAACCTTTTCTGGAAGTAGCGCTGTGTTAACTTTGGTAGCCACTGCTATGCCATCGCTTTTCGTCTCCACAGCCGGTGCACCCCAATTCATCGTCTTCTTAGTTTCCGTCATGTTTCACAAAACAATGCCGTATCGATTCACTGCGCACAGACGTTAGCGCACCTATATAGGGAATGTGACGTCACAGGTAGCTCTCTTCAGATTGGAAGACAGATTCCGCGAAGTGACTGAATTTTGTAACTCGTGTTGGGATTGGTGAGCAATTTCAATCCGTTTCGATCCGGTCTTCTACTATAAATAAACGCGGTTCACTTCATTCCCTTCACCTGTTCCTCGTCACAAAAATGTGGACCAACGTTGAATCGTCTACTTTCGTATCGTCGTTGTTTTTCCGTACGGACTTAGTCATGTATGTCAGATCAGCATGGAGAATCGTTAGGATCACCGAGACAAGCATTTGGAAAAGAAGGATTTATGTGGAAAGACAAGGTTGTCTGAAGAGATTTCTGCTTTATAGACCAGAGATTAGATGAAGTTTGAGGAAGAGAAGAAGACCTATGCGATGCCCTCTATGTTAACGGAATGGTGTTAACATAACAAATAACGGCCCTTTTCAGGGCACTCCATTGCCTCGAAAAGATATTAATTCTTTCTTGCCTAAAAAAATTTTTATTCGATTTTATAATTTGTGTAGATATTTATTCTCTCTCTTCCCTAAAAAATTTGTTTAGTCGATTTTATAATTTGTGTAGGATAGATTGATGTTCATCAATCTATGGGAAAAAAAACGAACATATAAAACATACTCTACTAAAATACGAACGCGACTGATTCGTGTTTGTCTATAGAAATGACACAGGTGGCATGACGTCACAGTACTACATTGCTACATTGTTGCCAATGACCAGTACCGTGACGTCACCCTACCTGTTCCATTCCTCTTGGCGCTATACAGTCCCAGCGTGTGCTAGTCGCTATGCTAAATTCCCATTGGGGCTATTCTGTCCCAGGCTGATTTTTTGGGCCTAAAAATCGTGGGGCCAAAAGGTCCCAGGCTGATTTTCCTTCTTTGGCATGATGAGGGCTAATCTATCCCACTACACTACTGAGGATCCGGAATGCACAGAATAGTTTAGAATAAATAAAAACCGACTGTATTCATCGATCTCGTCATTATTTAACAATTCTGCTACAAAATGTTTTGCTGTGTTATGTATATTCAATCTGCATTGTTTGTTATTTAGGGTTTTTTTAAAGTGCTTTATTTCATTATATGCTATTGATAATGTAACATTGTATGTTGGACTTGACCTTGTCTAAAATCAAGTTTATTTTTCTACTTGACCTGGATCATTGATGTTTTAAAATTCTGTAAATATCTAACAAATAGCTAAAATATTCTCTATGTGTATGGGTTTAATATTATGATAATTATTAATAGAAGTAAACATATTTATTTTTGTCTTGGTCTAGGTTATTGGAATTCCCCTCTAAGTATACATGGCTTACCTAATGCATTCCACATCCTATATTACACTTTTAGTAGTAGATCCTCTATTTATAACTGAGACTTTATCTAGTAATCAATAGGAACATTCTGAAAGGTGTTGTTTTCCATTAGGTAAGAGTTGTTTGGGGTTATGTAACAAAATAAGATAATTGTGACTCTAGGTAAAGTAGAGGGCTATTAATTCGTCCTATAAGCCTTTGAAGCAGAATCAACGGTATTATTGTTGTGTCCAGCTTTTCATTTGGAGTTGAATTTGTGTATTTCAAATTTCTTTAATTCAAATGATTCCTCTCTATAAATACAAAGTGCTCATAAAATAACATTCTTAGAAATAGAGACTTGTATTTAATAATGAAATTTTATTAAGTAAGGATTTATTCTTGAATTGTATTATTGTGATTCAGCAAAAGACTACTGGCATACCACCATGACACGCGACCCCACAGGCACATCAACACTTCCAGTGTTGGATTTATTTGGTTTTCCACTAAAGTTCGTTCAGAACTTTAATCGTTAGGACTTGTGTCTGTAATTCTAGAATTATCTGGGATTTAATTCGCAATACCGTAAATTCTTCTTTTTACATTTTCATTTTATATTCTAGGGAAATAAATTATTTGTTGAATTTTACATAGCTTGTTGCTTCTCACTTTTTCAATTACTAGTTTTAAGACCATAGAGTCGCAATACCTGTAAATAGCAAATAAATTTGCAATAAAATAGCAAATGATGGTTTGGATCTACATGCCAAAAGCTACTAGAAAAACACCTGACACTGTTATTTTTGGTACTGACAAAAAAAATCTTCCAACATAATAAAAAGGTGTTGTACGAATACTCAGAGTTATGGAAACTGAGTATCAATTTCACAACGACAAAACGACAAAGATTTTGAATTTCGGCACACGAAAAGGTGATAAATATAGATACTCTAACATTTCTACAACACCGATCAAGCTAGAAAGACCCGACATCGACTTCACGCAAAAATACAATACTTCCGTCTTCCCATAGACCTGCAATTGCATCTTTTCCATCATACTGTAATGATAATTTTACAATATGAGAGTGAAATCTGTGGATTTGAAAGTATCACAGTTACTGAAAATTTGCATATCGAATGTTAAGAAACACTCTAAAACTGAGGAAAAGTATTCTCATTTCCATGCTTTATTCAGAACTAGGAAGGAAACCTATTGATATAATTATCAGATCCCGAATGATAGGATTTCTGATTACTATTATCAACGGTAAAAGGCAAACTATCTAAAGTCTTCTAACAAATGCTTCTTTTACGAGACTAAAAAGGGCAATGGTTTCGAACTGGTGTTTGTCAATTTGTCTGTCATATATATATATATATATATATATATATATATATATATATATATATATATATATATATATATATATATATATATATATATATGACAGACAATATATATATATTAGATATCAATTTTAATGATTGAAAATGCAAAAAGATTATTGAGCTTCTAAAGACAAAAACGATGTTTACGACATAATTTTGTATCATGTAGCATTTAATTCAACCGAATTAAATATGACAAATGGGAAATAACCATATATAACAAAATCTGTTTCAACAAATAGCCTGCATTAACTAAATGCAATCTTTACTATTTAGGGACTTTTTAAAACAAATATTGATATCAAGACACAAAATTATCATATACAAGTTTGTACTGAATTATCCCATTTTTACATAGCAGAGTGAAAGTAGGCAAAATTAGAAATAAATATTTGAAAATATTATCAATGATATTTTCTTTAAAATTACAAACTAACTGTTCTGTAGTGATTATGAAGCACTTTACGTATTATCTATGTTTTTATATTGCCAAACCTTTATCTTAAAACAAGAGTCCGTGGACGGGACTGGTGCTGTACTGGGCGAAAAGATTTTCTATGAATTAAAGATAAACTAATTTCTTCCTTTCAACCACTGAGGGCTGAAACTATATTCGATATTCTTTAGCGATAATGCCATTTTCAAATTAGCCGATGTGGTGGACATTCTGTAAGTCAAACTGGCAACATTGTCATTTAGAATCTAGTGGACACAATTAGAAGTCTTTTGGTGAAAAGCCCATGCCAATATGACCATTCATTCAGGGGGAGTAGTGACAACAAAATGTTCAAGACAGTCGTCGTGGCAGCAATATTTGGTCTACGAATGTACGATTGGCACAATCTGAATACCACAAGGCATCATAGGACGAATATTGTGAAAATCAAATGTTGATCCGGCCATCCATTTGGGAGGAGTAGTGATAACGATAACTTTAAGATAGCCAATATGGTGATCATCTTGATGGTCAGTTTGCGTCACTTTCATTTTAGGATCCACTTTCCTTAAAATGAAGTTTTTCAGTGAGAATCATACACTATTATGACCATTCAAAGATGTCTTTGCGGTGCCATTTTTATTCTGGACTAAATAGACATCATAAGAAGTCTTTTAGTAAAACCTCTGATACGGCTGTCCATTTGGGTGAAGCAGCGGTAACAAAATCTTCAAGTGGTAGCCATGCTAGATCTCGGCACTAAGAAGTGTTTCAGCCAAAAACCCGATGTTGATAAGACCATCCATTCAGGAGAAGAGCATTTAAAAGATTTTCCAGATGGCCTCCTTGAAAGGTCATATTAGACATCAGATCCGCACTTTCCATTAAGACCAACTAAACTAGACATCATAAGGTGTCTTTTAATGAAAACCCCATGCGACAATTCGTTCAGGAGCAGTGGCGATTGTAAAGATTTCCGATATGGAGGCCATGTTGGATGTCCAAACTACAACGTTTTATTCTTTGACCAAATAGACCTATGTGCTTATAAAGTTTCATAGTAATCCTCCAAACAGATTAGATGAGTGGAGATAGAAAACCCCACCAAAAGAAAGAAAAACTTCTGCTATCGAGCGGACGGGCAGATCATCCCATAAACTCATCGGGTCTATGACTAGCACAGCTAAAATATTTCATATCCCTGTATTATGGTCATAAACTAAACGCATGAAGTGAACCAAGAATGCAGTAAGGGAAGTACAACTCCAAAATGTTGTCTAAGACCTAGGAAGAAAGTACGATTGAGACGCAGCGAGAATACACATATGTGTGAATACAGCTGGTGATGCAGAGGAGTAAAATTATCTCGCTTATCGAAATTTCAGCAGAGATAAAGTTTTCTTGATCTTTAAAAGATAATTACGAATAAATTTAAAATATGAAAAACTATCGTTGCTTAGCGGTCAGCGTACCTGACTCGAGTCCAAAAGGTGAGGATTCAAATCCTGACCAGGCCAGCCCGGATCGGCCTTCCTGGTGAGTCTCTGGGCAAAGCCCAATATTCCCAATTGCCTTGGCACGATACAGCCTTTCGTGTATGGATATGTCAATAAATATCAATAAATCCATCATTCAATTATATTGCCTAAAAGCAAGTAAAATTCTACCTTTTTTCTAATTTTAAATAAGAAAACTTAAGTTGCCGCTTTTATTCTTGCTAACGATATGTCTGCGATGAAGCAGGTATCGTATTATGGCATGCACAATGTATGTCGGATTCTAGAACTGATACAAAAAAGTAACCGAAAAAAACTTGTACAATCTATCCAGTTACCCGTTCTGTGATAAAGTGCGGTTTCCGCTTCATGGTTAGTGTGATACAAACTAAAGCGATTGCAATAACTGTGAAAAGCAATACTTGGGGCGGCTTTTTGAGACTGTACAATATGATACTGCCTCCCGGAAAGTAACACACATACACTCCTACGTTAGCAGTTACACATGCAACTTTCACCTGGCAGAAGTCCAGGTTATCAGTAGTATCGATCAGAATATTTAATGAAATAATGAACTCTTTATTTTTGTAGTAGCTGTACCACATTCATTGTAAGGCGTTAACTTATGGTTTTACACCCTTAAAAACTCTTGGGTCAGTCTAAATTCAATTAGAAGAGAAGCGAATCTGTTTAAACACAGTAGAGTGTCAGTTTATAAATTCAAAGCAATATTATAATATTCTTTTTCCATCTAAATTTACTTCATAATAACACGCATTCTCAAAACAATCTGACGGCACATGAGGGTTCTCCAAGAATGTAAGCATTTGTGTAATCAGATTTTGAATTTGCCCAGCAAAAGGTTTCTAATCTGGCATACACAATGCCACCACTCCACATAATACGTTTAGAATAATTGTAGATGGCTTATAATCTATACCCTATGTATTTTCTTCAAAAGATTTTGTTACACATAGAAAACCAAATGTAATAAATTTATACGGAAGGGATATCAGCCTGTCTTATGACTTGGAACGCCTTAAACTTGTTCATTTATTTATTATTTAACAGACTTTGCATGTGACTTACTGCATAAGCGCAAAAGCCTTTTGTTTTAGATGAAGATTGAGCTAGCTTCAGTAAATGAGTAAGTCTATATTAGAAAATTGTTTAGTTGTTGATGGTCTTTATATAATCTTACGAATAATATTTATTCGTGACAGTGTAAACAAAGTCAATGCAATTTCATGGATCTTTTTTTATATTATACAATCGACTAAAATAATTTTTAGGTAAGAATAATGTTTTAGGGAGTTAAATATAAATTATAAAATCGAATAAAAATTGTTTTAGGCAAGAAAGAATAAATCTTTTCGAGGCAGTGGAGTGGCCCTGAAAAGGGTCGTTGTTTGTTATGTTAAAACCATTCCGTTAACATAGAGGTCATCGCATAGGTCTTCTTCTCTTCCTCAAACTTCATCTAACCTCTGGTCGATAGATCAGAACTCGCTTCAGACAGCCTTGTCTTTCCACATAGGTCCTTCTTTTCCAAATGCTTGTCTCGGTGATCCTAACGATTCTCCATGATGATCTCACATACATGGGTAAGTCCGTACGGAACAGCATCGACGATACTAGAGTAGACGATTCAACGTTGGTCCACATCTTTGTAACGAGGAACAGGTGAAGGGAATGAAGTGAACCGCGTTTATTTATAGTGGAAGACCGGATCGAAACGGATTGAAATTGCTCACCAATCCCAACATGCATTACAAAATTCAGTCACTTCGCGGAATCTGTCTTCCAATCCGAAGAGAGCTACCTGTGACGTCACATTCCCTATATAGGTGCGCTAGCGTCTGTGCGCAGTGAATCGATACGGCATTGTTTTGTGAAACATGACGGAAACTAAGAAGACGATGAATTGGGGTGCACCGGCTGTGGAGACGAAAAGCGATGGCATAGCAGTGGCTACCAAAATTAACACATCGCTACTTCCAGAAGAGACCGATTTCAATTGGGATTTAGTAGATTTAATAGATTGGAATACCAATGCTACATTTAAAAAACCCAATCCAAATATGAAGAAGAAGAAGATAAAGAAGAAGATAATGACCAGAAGAAAGGCCATTTCATCTTTTTCGATTTCGAATGCATGCAAGAGACTGACATTCACATTCCTAATTTCTGCGTGGCTCACCGAGCGTGTGAGAAGTGCATCCAAGAGCCTATCTTTACTCATTGCCCTCACTGTAGCAAGATTCCTGGAGGACGTGAAAAAATCTTTCGGGGACCAAACACGCTGACCGATTTTGCCCCAATGGATCTTAGACCCTATCGACTAGACGTGGAGCCAAGAAGACATCGAACGTTACGGAGATTGTCATCGCTATGCCACGGTGATGGCTTACAATTTCTCGAGATACGATGAACAATTTCTCCTCAGATACTCTACGGAACAAAGTACCGAACGTCCTAAAGTCATTTTGAACGGAGCCAAAATCATTTCCATGCAAGTGGGTCAAGTGCAGTTTAAAGATTCGATGAGTTACTTGGCCATGCCTTTGAGTCGCATGCCTAAAACATTTGGAATGACAGAGATGGACAAAGGCTATTTTCCACACTTTTTCAATACCAAAGCCAATCAACACGCCGTTATACCCCATTTGCTCGAGGCTCACTACTACGACCCCGACAACATGCGCACCGAACAACGAGAAGCTTTCTACGCTTGGTACTAGACTCACGCCTCGGACCCTTTCGACTTTCAGGAAGAAATGTTAAATATTGTCGTTCCGACGTGGACATTTTACGGCGTTGCTGTGGAAAATTTCGAGAACTGTTCATGGAGCACGGACGGATCGATCCTTTGAAAGAAGCCTGCATTATTGCCAAAGCGTGTTCCTTAGTGTACCTTCAACGATTCATGCCCTAAAATACCCTGGCTGTCATCAGTCCTCAAATGACCAATTTTGTCAAACGTCAATACTCGGTCAAAGCCCTACGCTGGTTACATTACTTGTGCGACAAGGAAGACAAATGGATTCAGTATGCTGGCAACGGAGGAGGCGAAAAGAGCATCGGAAGGTATTCGGTGGATGGTTGGGACTTAGAAAACCCCAAGATCATGTACGAGTTTAACGGGTGCTTATTTCACGGATGTCCTGTCTGCTACCCTGAACATAAGACGACAAATCAGTTTTTACAACGAGCCATGGAAGACTTGTACCAGACCACTTGTCAGCGACGCTTGAAGTTAGAAGAGCAAGGATACCGAGTGGTAGAAATGTGGGAACACGAGTACGATCACCGTTGGAAAACCGATCGCGAGTTTATGCGCATCGTGGAACGTTACAAGCTGGTGGACCCACTGAACCCAAGGGACAGTTTGTACGGAGGACGGACGGATGCCACCTGTTTGCTATACCAAGCCGACGAAGAGAAAGGAGAGGAAATCAAATACTTGGACGTGTGTTCTCTGTATCAGTACGTGTGCAAATATTGTCACTTTCCCCCAGGGCACCCGCAATTGCTGACGGAACACATCGAGGTGCACAACATTCGCCAATACGAAGGATTGATCAAATGTAAAGTTTTGCATCCCACGTACTTGTACCATCCCGTTTTACCTCACCATTGCCAAGGAAAACTGATGATTCCCTTGTGCCGTACTTGTGCCGAAACGTGCAACCAAGACCGACCTTGTCAGCACAGCCAGGAAGAACGCGCCTTGACGGGAACATGGGTCAGCGTGGAATTGTTTAAAGCTCTGGACCTGGGATACCAACTGTAAGAAGTGTACGAAATTTACCACTTTCCCAAGACAGCAAAATACCACAAGGGCGACGAGACTCACAAAGGCATTTTCGCAGACTAGGTGAAAGCCTTTTTGAAACTGAAACAAGAAGGCAGAGGCTATTCTTCCTGCTGCCGCACTTCCGAAGACCAAAAAAAAATTCAAAGACAAATGCTGGGAGCAGGAAGGAATCACATTAGACCACATCGAGAAAAAGGAAGGAAGACGATCGTTTGCCAAAGTGATGTTAAATTGCTTGTAACGTAAAATGGCACAACGACCGTGTTTACCAAAGACGGAGTATTTGACAGAACCTTCCCGCTACTTCCAGATGATTCACGACAAAACGAAATGCATGAAACACGTGGACATCCTTCGTGAGGACTTGATCTTAGTCAATTACGAAGTAGAACTGGACTTTGTAGAAGCCGACTAATTTGGAAAGATCATCATTGCGGCTTACGTGACAGCCCATGCTCGCTTTAAACTGTACGAAGCTTTAGAACTATTAGGAGATCGTGTGCTGTATTTTGACACGGACAGTTGCATTTACATCGATCGTCTGGGTCAACCTCACTCTGTCATCGAAGGAGACCGTTTAGGAGCCTGGACGGACGAGCATCCCGACGACAAGATTCTAATTTTTGCTAGTAGCGGTCCCAAAAACTACGGCTACGAATACCGAGACCCACAAGGACAAGTACACACGGAGTGTAAAGCGAAAGGATTGACTCTCAATTATCGCACCAGTCGACTGGTGAACTTTGGCGTGTTGAAAGAAGCTTTGCAGTCTGGAGAGGATGGAAATTTTAAAGTGACCACCCACGATCCGCACAAGATTGTACGTTTACCCACTCACCAAATCGTTTGCCGGCCCTTGGAAAACGTCTATCAAATCGTGTACCAGAAGCGAGTACGGCTTCCCAATCACTTCACTTTACCGTACAGTCACGACGATATTGGTCAGCATATAAAAAAGGACAACGTTCAAGACCGATAGTTCATTGTGACTACCATTGCCAAGCGAGAAAGATGAATCCTGTCAAACAGCAAGTATCAAGAAGAGCAAACTCGACTGCGATGCTGTGCCTTGCGATGGCAGGGATGCCGTACGCTATGACCTCAGCGATTCAGTACCACATCATCATGGGAACTTTGCTATAACTACCATGGAAAGTGATGCTGTGCGTGTCAAACCGGACGGATGCGATAGCGATGCCACTCGTCATCGTACACCTTTTCACTTTACTGGCTTTCATGGTGGATGTCATCATTATGAAACCATGCGGTTACCACCCTACGGATGTCATGTAAAACTGAGCAGACTCCTACATATTTCACCGTACCCTCATCGAAATGAACCTGTGAAAGACGAATATTCGTTCCCTGTGCGGTTGCCTGAATACTGCGACTATGAAAGTCGGACCCAAACCTTCCGAGGAAAATGGCCAAAATATCTAGGAGGACCTACCCCCGAAGAATTAGCTAGAGCTGGATTTATATATTTGGGCGAAGGGGATAAAGTCAAGTGCTTCAGTTGTGGTGTGTCACTTCACGAGTGGGAGAAGAAAGATTGCGCTTACCTGGAACATGCTCAATGGTCTCCGGATTGTCACTAACTACCTTTAGTGGGACCTCGTCATTAAAGTGGGCATACCATGTCGTGTAAGAAACCAGCTACGTGACTAGGAGTCAAACGTTGGACAACCCCTAGACAAGTATTTAAACCCTATCTAAAACATAATCTTCAAACATTACAAAACGAATTGCAAGACAAGATCTACAAGGAAATTTGGCTGGGACTTGCCAAAGCCAAATCTCAGTTTGTGACTGTAGAACCTTTATGTCGGAAAATTCAGAAGAGGAAATTGACAAAAGTCAACAAACAGGTCAGATTTCTTTGGCTCAATGGTGCGTTCTTCCTAATATTCCGCTTTAGACCATTTACATTTGAAGATTTCATTGACATTCTTGACCGTTTCCTGGAATGGCAGTGGTCAGAAATTACTCTGTCCATTACTTTCGCTCTAGGAGAAGTGTTTGACTGACATGGTTATGGATACTTTACAAGAGAAAATTCGTTGTTTGCCTGTGGAATTGAGAGAACGCATTTACCGCGAGTTCGTCAAAATACAAGTGAAACGCAAAGAACCATTGCATCCGTTACGTCACCGATGTTTGAACCACTGGCACCTAAATGCTATAAGAGGACTGATTCTGATGAAAGTGTTCCAGTGGTCAGACATTGATGAATCGCGTGAACTTCATAAATTTTTGAATGCCACTCATTCAGCTTACAAGGTGATCCTAATACATCGAATTCCAACGGACGAGTTAGAGGATTACAACAAATCTTTACAAGAACAATTCTTTCTAGTTCAAGAGGAAACTTCTGTGCGACGTGTGTGTGTGAGTTAGTGACTAAACCTTTTTGGTACGGTACTAAATTAAATCGAGGCTGTTCAAAAAGTACACTTATTACCTTACACCAAAGAGGGTATAAAAACGGACTACCATGCCACGACCTTTATCATTCGTGATACAACAGATTCCGTGGAAGGAAATCAATGACACTATTCAAACGGTAGAGGATTACGATCGTTTATTACGAGAACTGTGTCCATTGAATTGGGGTCGACGTGTAGAGTGTGTCTTAGTGACTTGCTTTCTCGGATTTCGTTTACCAGCCGATTCCTTGTGGACTCTTTACGAACAGTTCATACCACTCCAAAAAGCATGAAAGTGGTCCCTTTAAATGTACACGAGAGACTCATTCTGCTCAAAGCTTTGCGCTTTCATCTTGATACTTCTCAACCTCTTCCAGAAAACAAGATTCGTCAACTTTTAGGCACTGAAGATGTGTACGACGACGTGTGTGTAGCTTGTGACTTACACCCTCACTGGACAGATGTACGTGACTGGAAAAGTTGGGGCTTTGAGGCTTGGACAAAAGAAGTGGCACACTTTGCCAAAGATTTGTAATCCTAAAAAATTAAAACATTCAGTGAAAAAAGTAAATTTTAAACCAGTGTTAGTGACAGTGCCAGAAAAAGAAGTCGTAACCGAGGAAAACCAATCTCTTCAGGACAGGACCGTTATCGACATCCCCGAAAGGTCATTCCGGGAGGACTCTTGTGTGACTGTGCCAAGGAGTGTAGAGATTCTAAGAACATTACACAGTACCCCTACGATTTCGCCTCTTGATCATCACAAATTTTGCACAGAGACTTGTTTATATTCCACTATGATCGTTTTGATGTGTCTTTTATTCATGTACTTAACCATTTGGCTTTTATGTATTTTTGTCTTTTGTGTTGTTCACTTTTAAAAATGACAATAAACGTGTCCTGAAAAAAGTATAAAAACTCTTGTCTTCTCTGTCTTCGTGTTAAAAGTAACATTTCTTACACTACTATGGCTGCCTCTACTGTCTCTGCTCCCTCTTCCTCCACTGTCAAAGTCATTGACGAACACGTAGATCGGACTAGTTGGGAGGCCGTGTATCTTCGCCATCCCTTTAACATGCTCATTGCTGGACCAAGCGGTTCAGGCAAAACCGAATTTGTCAAACGTTTGATTGAACATAAACATCATTTGATCGATCGTCCTCCTCAACGAATCGTGTGGTGCTATAAAGAGTGGCAATCGGCGTACAGCCTTCTGCGAGAAAGTCAAGGCGATTCCATCTTCTTTGTGGAAGGCATTCCTGTCGAAGACGACGGAATCGTGTCTGACCCTAGTCAAACTCATTTGGTTATTTTTGACGACATGTTAGGAGAAGACGAAGAAGAAATTAAACTCTGGTTTACGCGCAAAGGGCATCATCGTAATGCCAGTGTCATTTACATCACCCAAAATTTGTTTCAACAAAGTAAAACCCATCGTACCATCAGTCTCATTGCTCATAACGTGGTCTTGTTTAAAAACCCTAGAGATAAATCGCAAGAACAAGTCTTAGCCAAACGGTTAGTAACGCTTTGGCTGACTCATGCGTACGATGATGCCACTCAAACCCCATACGCTTATTTACTCGTGGATTTAAAACCCACCACTCCCGATTATTTGCGATTTCGTAAACATCTGTTTCACCACTGGTGCCAAGACGGAGGGCCTGTCGTGTACACGTCCCCGTCGTCGACTTAATCACAATCACCAAAAAAAGTCTATAAAAACCTCGGTCACTTTGACTCTGTCTCACACATCGTGAACATGACGTCCCTTCAGTCTCATCTTCCCATTAAATTGATTCGTGCCTTGTACGGTATCAGTCGCGAAAAAAATCCATAAATACGTGCTCGTGTCTTAGAAGCTAGTCTCAAAGAAGTCTTACGATAGTTTACGGTGACAGCACGTCAATTACTGCAAGGCATCATTCAGTTTCCACATCAAACCAAACATTTTTTTTTGAGAGAAACATTGTAGCCTTGACGTAGCCAGCCGATCTTCGCATTGACACTCAAACCAAAAAGCAAATCATTTTGAAACCTGGAGGAAGCGATTCTCTAGGAGGTGTCATCATTCGTTCCCTCTTAAAATGGGATTCTAATGCTCCCAAAGTCGTCCCCAAGAAAAAAGCCACGCGCAAACGTACCCAGAAGAGAAAGATAAAGAGCAACGGTGTCAAGACCAGGTCACAGCCTCAGAAAAAGAAAAAGAAAAGTCCACAGAAAACAGCTTCTACCCGCAAGAGAGTGTCTCCAAAAACTTCTCCTCCAGCGCTGACACCCTCTTCCTCTTTAGCGGCAGTGGCCGCTGCTCACAAAGTACCTGCCCCCAAAGTCAAAGTCCAAGAGAGAACGGGTGTGTTACAGAGTTTACTGGATTTGTCCAAGCAAGAACTGTCTCGATTTAGTCCGTTGCGAACTCCTCCACGACGTGTGTTGCCTGTCATCAAGTTGATACGACGTAAAGACAATCAGTGGCGACGCATTCCAGTATAAAAAGACATGAGTCAACCAATACGGATCAGTGTTTTTGTGCTGCTAAACGCCCAAAGGTGTCCCCTCCAAGAAGTGCACACCGTTACCATTGCGTTCCTTTCTCGGTCCAAAAAGGAAAAGGAAAACGAAAAAGACAGTCACGTCATCCTAAAAAGCGCTTTGCCAAGCATCGACGTCACCCTCTGGAAAGACACACTCGTCCAAAGAAAAAAAGGAGAAGCCACCAAAGGGGAGGATTTTACATTAATTTGGATAAGTTAGTAGATAATTTCGCCACAAAGTTAGAGAACAAGTTCCTAAAGAAACAATAAGATAAAAGGATGCATTTCGAATCATGGACTTCAGTGTATGGTGTGCACCAAAAGATGTGTCCTCATTGTCGTTCTCCTGACCAGAAAGGAAAAAGAAAAAGACTGTTTCTTCATCCGAAAAAAAGCTTAGTCAAACATAGACGTCACCGAAAGAAAAGACACACTCGTCCAAAGAAAAAGAGGAGCCACCAAAGAGGAAGATTCGTTGGCGATTTTGGAAAACACATCGTCACCTTTATGACGAAGAGATAGTCCCCCAAAAAAGGATTAAAGACCGTGTGACAAGTCATCGACGTAAGTTTATTTTTTGCTGTGTGCCACGGAACCAACGAACCAACCGCGAAAGATGTCACCCCAAAAAAGACATTCCTCTTCTGCCCCCAAAGGAAAGAAAAGGAAAGGACTGCCACCTCATTTAGCCAAACATTGGGACATGTTGTCCGTCCTGTCCAAAGCTTCTCCACCCATGCGGAAAAAAACTCATTCAAACTGCCTCCAAAGGCGACATCGATACCCTGTGAGAATGTTGTCTGAATGTCTTGAAAGGCACAATGCCTTTGTCTAAACACCAGAAAGAATGCTTAGCCAAACATCGACACGTTCTTCGCCAAATGGTCCAAAAGAAAATACCTATTGGTCAAAAGAAAAAGATGTTGGTGCAACGCGGAGGAATTGTGCCCTTTTTACCCATGTTACTGAAAGGAGTAATGGGCACAATAGGAGGACCCTTACTGAAAGGAGTAATGGGAACAATAGGAAGACCCTTGCTGAAAGGACTATTGGGAAACATCCTGGGAGGATGAAGATAAAAAGGTCCAAGAAGATAAAAGGGACCTTTGGAGTCAAAAGATCTCAGACGTGATCCTTGAAATCCGATGGAAGGACGAAAACTCGCTTTAGTGCCTTACAAACGATGGATGGAATACCATCGTTGGCAAGAACAACGAACCCCGCATTTACCTCCCAATCCTTTTTTGACCGAGATGTCCCAGTTACAACACGAACTGCAATCATTGATGGATCGCAGCGATTTGTCAGAAACGGAAAAATCTCAACGGTACGGTCAGTTGTTGTAACGACTGCAACTCTTTCACCAGAAAGCTTTAGACGAAACAGCTCTACCCACTCTGAAAGATTTTAAGGCCTTGATAAAACGTCCATCACCACCACCACCACCACCACCACCACTAACCCCAGTAATCAAGACAGAAAGTCCACCACCACTAGTCCCAGTGATCAAGACAGAAAAAGGAGAAGAGCTTCAAACTCCACCAGGAAAAGTACGCAAGTTAACAACACCACCTACATCCAGAATTAGTTGGATTAAAAAGATGATGGCTACCCCTTCTACCTCAGAAGAGAAAAAGAAAGAAGCGAAACCAGAAGTGAAACAAGAACTGATTACCCCAGTTCAGACATCTTCCTCCTCGACACCTGTCGCTCGTAGGACACGTAAAACATTACAATCCAAGAAAATACCATACGAGGAAAAAAGGAGCATCAGTGAAGAGAGGATCACTTTTTAAAAAATGGAGAAGGTGTTAGGCAGCATTTATTATGATCCATCCCATCCTGCAGGTTACGAAGGAGTTCAGAAATTGTATCGTGCTGCCAAAACGGGACTGAAAAGTGTTCGTTTACATCAAGTGCAACGCTGGTTACAAGAACAAGCCACGTACACCTTACACAAACCCATTCGACAAAAAATTTCCAGAAGTCGCACCCGAGTGGAAGGCATCGATCATCAATGGCAAGCCGATTTAGCCGATGTCTCTCATTTGGCCACCTACAATCGTGGTTACCAATATTTGTTTTGTGTCATCAACGTTTTTTCCAAATTTGCTTGGGTCGTGCCATTGACTTCCAAATCGAGCAGTGAGTTAGTGCGAGCCCTCAAACTGGTGTTGAAACACAGTGGGCGTCACCCTCTTCGATGGCAAACTGACAAAGGCACCGAATTTCTAAACCAAGCTTTCCAAAAAGAATTGAAGAAACGTGACATACATTTTTTCACCACCGAGAATCCCGAAACCAAAGGCAGCATCGTGGAACGTTTTCAACGCACCTTGAAAGAACGCATGTGGAAATATTTTACGCATCAACACACTCTCAAGTACATCGACTTCTTGCCACACCTCGTCCAATCGTACAATCAATCTTACCATCGGAGCATCGGACATGCCCCTCCCCCCACCAAGAAGTGACTCCCGACAACGAATGGACCGTCTTCGAGCGCCTGTTTGGTACGTCCCCGACAGTGACTGTCCCCAAGAAAGGCGGAGTGTTGGCATCAGGAGATTGGGTGCGCATTGGCAAAACCAAACGCACTTTCGACAAAGGTTACTTACCCAACTGGACCACCGAATTGTTTCGTGTCACCCAACGTGTGCGTGGCCGTCATCCTCCCGTCTATAAATTAGAAGACATGAACGGAGAAGTGTTAAAAGGAATGTTTTACTTGCCCGAGTTACAACGTGTGACCAAAAAAGAAGACGACGTGTACGAGATCGAAAGCATTCTCGATCGAAGATCCCGAAAAGTGTGAAAACGCCGTGTCAAAGAAGTCAAAGTACGTTGGAAAGGATACCCTCCCAGTTTTGACTCTTGGATCGACGCTTCGCAACTCATCGACTATATAATAGAAGTGACCATCATGCCCTTCAACACAGCCTCAGCTGCCGCAGTAATCACTCCGTTGCCCAGTTCTTACCTGCAAGATCTACAAAAGCAACCCTTGTGGGTGCGGTGTGAAGAACGTGTGCCTAAAACGCAAATCGTCTTTTTCTGCTAAATCTTTGTGGTATATTGTGTCATCGGTGGTGCCATTGCCAATTTGAGTTTGCAACAAGGAGACAAACAATTGTGGACCATTTTACTTAGCAGTTGCATTGGTTACCTTCTTCCCAATCCGTCTCTGAAATACTCCTCTAACGGAAACTACAACGGGAGTCTTGTGCCCAACGTTAGTCCCCCATCCAACAGTCACCCTATCCATCCTCTTTTAGACACTCCTCTGACTTCCAGTGACTCCTCGGACACTAGAACTGTGGAATTATGAACAACCAATTTTACTTAACGTTACTCAGTGACAGTTCCATGGAGGTGTTTCCCAATAATACCTTATGCTGTTACACGGCCAAATTACCTCAGGCCATCCAACTGGATCACGAAGCCCATTGGGAAGTGGCTTTAGTGGAAATGATTCACCCTACAAATATCCTAAATATCCTTCCTAATCTAAACACTTTTGCGGTGGAAGTTCATGACGAGCAAGTGCAACAAGCCTTGGATGAACAGTGTAGCTGACTCTATAAAATCACAAGACCCCAAAACTAAACGAACCACTTATCGGTTGAAAATTCCCTCAGGCTATTATTTTAGTGGTCAACATTTGGTGAACACTATTGCTGACAGGTTCAATAACGTGTTTGGTAAAGTCTTGGAGAAAACCAGAAAAAGTGTCACGATCGATTACCACAAAATAGCTCGTCGCCTGCACATCAAAATTTCAGAGGACAAAGTATTGGCCATTACATTTTGCCCTGAATTGTATGACATTTTCTGTGGAGACACTAAGTTGATCAAGATTGCAAACGAAATACCAGCCGTGACCGGTAACTCCGATTTTGCGAAATATTTTAGATTCCCTGTAGAAATGAACCAAGGACTGAATTTGATTTTTTTGTACTCCGATGTGGCGCAGTACAACGTGGTGGGACATACCTCCGTACTGTTACTGCGTGTCATGCCTTTCAAAGTGGATTCTGCCACGAACGCTGACGAGGAAGGTGGATACACCTATCACGTTCACCGCGAATTTGTACATCCTCACTATTTACCCGTCAGTAAGTCGTATTTCGACACTGTCAACATTACTATAAAAGGAAATCTGGGACAAAATATTGCATTCACCAAAGGGAAAGTCACAGTGAAACTCCATTTTCGATAACGATTACTCTAACCTTTTGTCAGTCATGTATCCTGTGTACCAAGGAGTCGCTCGACAACAAGGACATAGTTTAGGAGATATGTTCAAATCAGCCTTTCGTTTGGTGGCTCCCGTTTTGAAACCTATGGTGAAACGAGGATTGCATGCTTTGAAAGATGCCGCATTGACGCACGGTAAAGAATTTCTCCAAAATGTCATCACTGACAAACAAAACCCCAAGGAAGCTTTCTTGAGAGCAGGCAAAAATGTCTTGCTTCAAACGGGTAAAGACATTTTGGGCCGGCGAGAAACTCCTATAAATGCTCTGGGCGATGCCGAATCAGACATTCCTGCTTCCCTGACTCCACAGCAAGGACAAGGCAGAAAAAGACGACGAAAACACCCCTTCAGAGGACTTCACACCCCTAGAGCTAGAAAGACTAAGAAAAGAAAAACTGTCCGAGAGTTAGACGTTTTTGATTATTAAATCAGAGAAAATGATGCACCGAGAGTCTTTCGCTTGTTCTAAGTCGGAATTGGATCTGTTTGCCATGCCACCCACCATGATGACAATGCAAGAATCCCAATGGGTCCAATTTCATCCCGTCTCCTCTTTGACGGATTCAGCTCCCATCGAGTTTGAAATCAAAGGACAGCCCGAAGATTACATCGATCTGAATAGCAGTTACTTGTATTTGAAAATGAAAGTGATCAATACGGACAACAACAATCCGGGAGCCGATGCCAGAGTAGCTCCCGTGAACAATTTCATGCATTCCTTGTTCAGCGAAGTGGATTTGTACTTGAGTAACAAACTGGTCAGCAGTAGTATGGATACTTACCCTTACCAAGCGTACCTGGAAAATCTCTTGACGTACGGAAAAGAGGCCAAGAACACTCATCTGGATGCTTGCTTAGTTTGGAAACCTGACACCGCAGGTGAGAACAAGTTCAACGACACAGCCCTGATAGCCGATGACGATCCTCGCAATGTGGGTTTTAACAACCGTCGAGAGAAAATCCTGCAAGGTCGTAATTTAGAACTGATGGATCGTTTACATTTGGACGTGTGGTTGCAAGAAAAGTATTTGCTGAACGGAGTGGATATTCGCCTGAGACTCAATCGCAGCAGTGTCGCTTTCCATTTGATGGCTCATGCCAACGAGTACAAAACCATCATCCAAGAAGCCAGACTTTACGTGCGTCGTGTAGAAGTGTTACCTAAGGCGGGAAACGACATCAGTCACACATTGAGCACATCGACCACCAAGTATCCGATACGACGCGTAGAAGTGAAAACGTTCACCATTGCTGCTGGACTCCGATCCAAGATCGAAGATCATCTGTTCCAAGGACAGTTACCCAAAGGTTTAATCGTTGGTATCGTCAGCAACGCAGCCCTCAACGGAGCCCACGATCAAAATCCTTTCCAGTTTAAGCACTACAAAGTGTCCAAGATCGAAGTCAGTCGCGATGGCAAGACCTTGTGTATCAGGCCCTTCGAACCTAACTTTGCCCAGAAGAATTACTTGAGATCGTATTTGTCCCTGTACGAAGCTACCGGAGAACTAGGAACCAACACCAGTCACGGTATTTCGTACGAAGATTATGTCGGAGGTTACACTTTGTGGGCCTTTGATTTCATTCCAGACCAAGGCAGCGACGAGGGACATTTCCACCCTATAAAATCTGGTTAACTGCGTGTGGAACTTCAGTTTGCAGAAGCTCTCACCGAGACGGTCAACGTCATCTTGTATGCCGAATTCAATAATACCACAGAAATCAACAGTTTGAGAGAAGTCATTCTAGACTATTAGAAACAATGGAAGACACTTATCCCTCATTGAACGGTAGAGAATCTTTGGAAATGGAATGGGAGGATAGCGTGAAAACAGAACTCCAAGACCAAGACAAAGAGGACGAGGTAGTGGTCATGTCCAGATGGCCAGAACAAGAACAACATTTAGTGTGCTGTTTTGCTAAAAACCTGGCGAGTAAAATTACGGAATTGAGTAAGAAAGATTGTTATGGATGTCAAAACGATCATCCCAGTCAAATTCAACACGATAAATGTATGATGATGAGTCAAGAAGAAAAATTGGACGAGTATCTGGACGACGCTTGGAGTCTCATCTCGGAAGAAGTAGTGTTGCATGAGTGGTATAAAGGCTTGCGTGATCATTCCTACCCCACTCTAGAGATCTATTGCATCGAATCTCTCTTTGTCCAGAGTGCGGAGACGGAGAGAAGAAACGATTACTTGACAGAGCGTTTCAAACAAAAAGTCAGAATTGAATTGATGACTTATCATTACCTGTGAAAAAAAAAAACAAGAAAAAAAAAATTGATACCTGGGAATTTTATTACCTTTTGAACAATAGTTCGTACACCGCTTCATGGAGTCCTGTCGTGTGCGATAATGATGAACTACCTCATCGCAAACCTCAAGACCATCAAGCTTATGTCATCAACACGGACGACAGTCATCTCCCAGGAACTCACTGGGTTGCCGTCTACTTCCCTCAAGAGGATTGTGTGGAATATTTTGATTCGTATGGATTACCGCGTTTGGAAGACGACCTCATTGACTTTATGAGAAGAAATGCCCAGATGACACGATTCAATAATGTGAAATTACAAGGCACAGATTCCATAGTGTGTGGACAATATTGTGTGTATTTTCTTCACCAACGCAGTTGGATATCCTTAGAACATTTAGCAACTTATTTTGATCGTCACTCTCCTAGAAACGATGAAAAAGTAGATCGATGGTTTTGTGACCATTATGGTTATCTCTTGTCTTTTGCTAGGAAACGTAGTGTACATCAATGGCCTCATGGCTTCCATCAGTGGAAATCTCCCATAATTTCACAACGTTGTCAACCTTGTCCAAAAAGGTTTCTTTGATATTATTGTTACTTGTTAGTGGTTAGTTGTTTGTTGAATAAAAAATGTTGCGTTTTTGAAAAAAAAAAATGTGTCTGTTGTTTGTTTTCAAAAAGCACTGTGAATATATGCTCTTTGACTTCTCTCTATCCATCACCATGATATTCGTTATCATAACGTTTCGACACTAAAACCGAATAGGGATGTTTTCTATCGCGTCCGCGTTTGAACCATATAAAGCGGGTTGTTCTCCAGTCTGGCCATCCACTGTTGACTCCTCAACCTATGGAGATGCCTTCCAAACTGGCGAAGCTGAACGAAGCTTACGTCAATTTCCATCGTGTCAGGCTAAACCTGATACCTAAGCCTGAAGAGATAGAGAATCTCAGGATGTTATCCATAGCCCAAGACCTGATAGAAGAGGTCTTCAGAGAGGAAATCAAGAAAGAACAAGAAGAATGGACAGAGAAGTACAGACTTCAGAAGTAGAGAGAACAGCAACAACAACAACAACAGCAGCAGCAGCAAGAACCAGACAGAGGTTTGTGGACTGCCGTGTGGACACCAAAGAGTTCTCCTTCTCTTTCCGCAGAAGCAGGCCGTATCGTATAGGAAAGCCTGCTGCCAGACGGGGACGCAATCTTAGACAGTAAAGAAAGATTGACATCACTCCCGTCAACAAAAAACAGCCCTTTTCAGGGCTACCTCAATCCTCTCGAAAAGACATACTAATTCAATTTCCAAAACAAATTTGGTGTGTTTGTATGTTTAAAAAAAAATAGAAGTGTGTCTATAAGCACTTCGTTTCTTTTGTCAGTAAAAAAAAATTCACCCTTCGTTTCTCTCTCTTGTCAGATAATGTATTTCTGTGTTTGTAAGTAAAAAAAGGCAACGCAAGTGTTTCTTTATGGTCCGCGCGTTTGATGTATTGGTAAGTTTTGGTGTCAGGGAATGTTTGCCTTCACGTCCGTGCTCCAGGAATATAAAGCGGCACGCTCGTCAGTCTGGCTACCCATCGTCAACGAGACAACAGTAACAAAATGAGCAATAGAATTGCTAAATTGCTTGAACTTCAAATGCACCTAGAGTATGCGAGGCGCATTTTGGATGAGCTAGCCATGGAGGCCGTTGCAGAACGTGCCAGACTTTAGGAAGAGGAGGAAAAAAAAGAAGACAGAAGAGCAAAAGGAAAAGAAAAGAGGGATCCTGCCTCACCTCATCATGAGACCTCTGTGTGAGGTTAAACCTGAGGTGAGGACACCTCCGAAAGCACTACTTCCACAACGACAGCCACAGCCACAACCACAACCACCAGTACCAAGTGTCGCTGCCCCTCAGATGGAAAACTGGGAGGTGGAGGCTTTGGAGGAATTAGAGAGACAGCGGCAAGAATGGGAGCCGCAGCAACATCATACCCGGCTACAAAACAGAAGAAGACAGAGGGCAGTCTTCAGAATCCCAGAAACTGAAGATTGGGGATCTGAAGCCAGTCAACTTCCCTCTGCGCTCCCAAGAACAAACATCAATTGGGAGCAGGACTGGAGCCGACGTTGCGTGTGTGGTGCTCGCCCAGGGAGATGTCACCATTAGTCAGGTGTATTTGAAGTTTAAAAAAAACAACAGGACTAACCAAATTTCTAGAAAAGAGAGACTATTCAAGTTGCCAATTTGTGTGAATGTAGAGTAGTGTGACTATAAACATTCACTCCTTTACTGTTGTGTGTGTATGTGTGTGTGTGTATGTGTGTGTGTGTGTGTGTGTGTGTGTGTGTGTGTGTGTGTGTGTGTGTGTGTGTGTGTGTGTGTGTGTGTGTGTGTGTGTGTGTGTGTGTGTGTGTGTGTGTGTGTGTTTGCATTCGCGTCCGTTGGTGTGGATAGTATATGTGTTTGTGTTTTATGCATTCGCGTTCATTGGTGTGGAGAGTAGGTATGGTGTGTTTTATGCTTTCGCGTACGTTTGTGTGGATAGTATATGTGTGTGTTTTATGCATTCTCGTTCGTTGGTGTGGATAGTGAATAGGTGTTTGTTTTATGCTTTCTCATTGGTTTGTGAGGATAGTAAATATGGTATGTTTTATGCAGTCTCGTTCGTTGGTGTGGATAGTATATATGGTGTGTTTTATGCTTTGTCATTCGTTTGTGAGGATAGTAAATATGGCATGTTTTATGCATTCTCGTTTGTTGGTGTGGATAGTATATAATATGTGAAGTGGGTGTAAGGGATGTTTTCGTTCACGTCCGTGCTTGACGTATATAACGCGGAACGCTCGTCAGTCTGGCTACCCGCGTTGACTAGTCAACAACTTCGTGAAAAAATGAATTTGTTCAATGAATTAAGACACAGTTATTTTTGGATGATGGATGTAGCCTACGTGGTGGAAAGGATTGAAAAAGAATGGAGCTATCCAGGCAGCCAAGACTTTGTGACCGGTCAAGTCACTAGCCTGAAAGTAGCCAGTGATCAGGTGGCAGGAATGATGGAAGAGGAGGTGGAAAAATAAGAGGATTTATCAAGCCTAAGTATGTAAGAGTGGGGACATTGAAGGAAGCCCTTGATCTTGTCATCCAAGTGAGGAGATTCTTGCAAGATACATTTAATTGGTCAGAGTGGTCTTTTGTCAAGTGGGGTTTACAACAATTAATAATAGCAGAAGACAAGATGAAAAAAGTAATGAATGAAGATGTAAAGAAAATCAAAGACATCTGGACAAAAGAGAGAAAGGAGAAGGAAAACCAAAAAAAAGAAAGAGGACTTTGAAACACTGAACATAAACTTGATGAAAATACAGAAAAATTTAGAGATATGTGACATCCAGACTGGATTCCAGACGAAGAAAAGAAAAAGACGAAGAAAGGAATCATTGGAAAATTAAGAAGCTGGTAGAAGAACTGGAGACAATAGAAGCAAAAACCAAAGGCCCTTTTCAGGGCCACTCCACTGCCTCGAAAAGATTTATTCTTTCTTGCCTAAAAAATTTAAAACATACTATACTATTCACTGACACGAACGCGAATGCATAACACTTTGTATGGAAATGAAACAGGTGGCATGACGTCACGGTACTTGCTACATTGTTGCAAGTGTCCAGTACCGTGACGTCATATTGACCCATGGTGTGCTAGTCGCCATACAAAATTCCCATTGTCCGTAAACGTACCCAGGGTGTGCCATTTGTCAGTATAAATCTTGTCCGTAAACTACCCCAGGGGTGTCTGTAATGTATTTTCCCATTGTCCGTAAACTACCCCCCTTCACTACTTACGTTCCACTTCCATCGATCCAACGCTTTAGAGAACTGTCAATACGAAATTATTACAATGAAATCGAGAAAATACTCACAAAACCATATGAAAAATTAATGCTAAAAGTAGCTTCTGCTATTGGTTTTCTCGTAACTGAACGAGACAGACTCCGAAAAGTAACGCTAATAAATTTTATAGCCGCATACGCAATCATTAGACAATATCTTGTCCTCAAAAGTTTTACGTTGGATCAAATAAGCTTGATACAGAAGGAGAATACGGTAATTTGGTGAATGAAACATATTTGTATGAATGTGAAGTAGAAAACACTTTTGATTCCTACAGTTGGTTAAAGAAAAATGAGGTATTAACAGATGAACTATATCAGAATACTTCGTCTGATGTTTATGACAAGTATAGAGATTTTATAGCTGATCCTAACAATAATAAGTTCCGTGAGTTTCTTGATTCAGTTGTTGGTACTAGAACTTTTAATACTGTATAAAAATTGTAAACGAATATTGTATAATGAAAAAACAGATCATCGGTTTCAATAATATTTCAGAAGAAATTCCAGGATGTGGACGCTCTAATGCAATATTACAAACTTTATCATACAAACCTTTGGTGTGTAAAACAATGTTACAAGCATTATATTGGAATACTTCGAGTAATATCATATTTACTACTGCTAATGACTGGCTCTGGTATAATCTCAAGTGGAGCATCATTAAACCCGTTTTTTGTTAATAATATCCGGTGTTGGTGCTTCTCTTGCAACAGCGTGTAAAAAAAAATTGAACCTCGACTTGAGACTAAAAAAAATGCCTGCAAAACAGCAAGTATCACTTATAAAAAATTACGTGATCAGATACGATCTTATTTACGAGGTGTAAAATATGATATGGACGATTTAATGCGCGAGTTTCGTATTATTGACAGTATGTTAACAGATACTCTACCAATGAGAGTTAGCAGGTATGAAAAAGATTATCAAAACAAATATGCTGATGATCGTTTCATTTGGATAACAAAAATTAATTTGAAACAAGTTTTAAACACACTACTTGAACTCTTTAAATTTCACGGTGTAGGTGTAAGCCGTCGATCTAAATTTTCTAGAAGTGCGTTTTTTGCGTCTCTTAAATGTGATAATAATTTCGGGACCGAACAAATTTCCTTTGGCATGAATCTGGACTCTCTTGATTTTGTGGCAGAAGTGAAGAGCGTTGATTCAGGTTCACTTATGTCGTCTTCAAAATCTTAGCATGTATTTGAGCTAACACTTCTTCTCGTGTGTGAGGCGATACGGTATTACGTTGCCTCTTACTTTCTTTTAGTTTCTCTTTGGAATCATTTAATCCTAATTACAAAAGTTCATTTGACTCAGTTTTACATGCAGCGGGTTCCTGTATATATGGAGAGTATATTAGAGTCAGAGTATTCATTCAACTCGCAAACGATCAAGATGAAAGAGCCAACACATTTTACCCTTCTGGTAAGGGATTTAGCACAACAGACCGATGTTACCATCAATCATTTAGAGAGAATCATTCGAAGTTTTACTTCAGAGAAGACCACTGACTATTCCTCCTCTCGATATAAAAATCAGGATACTTGCTATATCTGTTAGAAGAAAGGACACTGGTCCCCAGAATGCCCACAACGTCAAAGCAAAAGAACGATAGAATAATAGAGAGGCAAAGGTCAAGATATGTCTTATCATGATCAGGAGAAAGGACAACGGTCGTCATGTGTGCTCTAAGAAAAAAGAGAGCAAACAAGAGGAGAAATAAGATGAAGAACCCCTCACCATCAAGAAATGTAAGCAATCCAGAGCGCGAGAAGAAAGTGACGATGAAGAACCAGTGTCGCTGAAGAAATTCAAAAGGAGAGACAGAGAAGCTGCAAATGGAGTTTAATGATATGTTATGAACTTTCATTATGATTTTAAAAAAATAATATACCAATGAATAGTGGCCCTTTGTCTTGATTTTTATAGCATGGATAAACACACACACACACACACACACACACACACGCACGCACGCACGCACGCACACACACACGCACACCATTCCATCATGGTGGCATAAATAGATTTTGAAAATTGTGTATGGGGAAATTGGATAGTGTAGGCGGTGTGATGGATATTATGTTTGTGCAATTTCAAATCCTCTTTTTTACACGATATCCATTTCGTCTGATAGTAGGTATAGGGACACTACCCAATGCGTTTTGGATTGTGTGTATGGGCCTTTGGATGGTAGAGCTGATGTTATGGATAATATGTTTATTGCATTACATGTAGTATGTTTCAAAACATTCCCAGTTTGGTATGCTAGTTGCTGTGTGAAGACTACACAAGGCACTGTGTGTGTGTGTGTGGAGTGTTGGATGGTATAGGTACGTTGGGATAGTATGTTTGTGAGATTTCATCTTTTAAAATTTAAGCTGACACAGGAAGTTTTGTTTAGTGTGTGTATGGAATACTGGATGGTAGAAGTGATACAATGGAAAGTATGTGTGCTGCATTACATGTAGTTTGTTTAAAGCTTTCCCCGTTTGGCCTGATAGTTGGTGTGTGAAGGCTACATAAGGATGGTGTGTTTGGGGTCTCAGAAGGTATAGTTGGTGTGGTGGATAGTATATTTGTGAGATTTAATTTCCTTTTTTAAACTCTATCAAAACACAGTGCGTTCTGGATTGTGTGATTGGTGTTTTGGTTGGTATAGTTGGTGTTGTGGATAGCCCGTTTGTGAGAGTTCATCTTCTTCTGCACAATACCCCTATCTTCAGATAGTTGGAGTGGGATTTTAGACAATATATAAGGCGTGTTTGAATTGTGAATGGATTGTTGGATGATATAGGTATGTTTGGATATTATCTATGTGCGATTTCATCTTCTTCGTTTACACAATATCCCTATTTTCTGATAGTAGGTGTGGGATTTAAGAGACTACAAAAGGAATCTGGGATTGTGCGTACGGGTATTAGATTGTCTAAATGGTGTGCCGGATAGTATGTTTGTGAGATTTCGTAACCTTCGTTTACATTCTACGCTAACACTAAGGCGCTTTCGATAGTGTGTGTATGGGGTGTGGGGTGGCATAGGTGTTGTTTGGGATATTATGTTTGTGAAATTTCTTCTCCTCTTACACTCTAAGCTAACACAAGGCGTTATAGATAGTGTGTGCATGGGGTGTTAGATGGTATAGGTGGCGTGTGTTTGTATGTTTGTGAAATTTCATCTCCTGCTCTTAAACTCTAAGCTAACACAAGGCGTTTTGGATAGTGTGTGTATGGGGTCTTGTATGGAATATAAGGTGTGTAATTGTAAGTTTGTGAGATTTCATCTGCTTCTATTACTCTTTAAACTAGGCCATGGCGTTATGCATAGTGTATGAATGGGATGTTGGATAGTATAGGTGGTGTATGTTCGTGAGATTTCATCTTCTTTTAAGCTAACACAGGACGTTCTCTGTTGTGAATATGTGTATGGGGTGTTGGATGGTATAGATCGTGTGATGGATAGTATTTCTTGGTGTGATGAATAGAAAGTTTAAGAGACTTCATCATCTTCTATTACACTCTAAGCTAACAATTAGTTTTGGATTGTGTATGTATGGGGTGTTGGATGGTATAGGTGTTGTGGTATTGTATGTTTGAGAGATTTCAGCTTTTCTTACACTCTAAGCTAACGCAATTCGTTTTGGATTGTGTGTGTATGGGGTGTTGGATGGTATAGGGGGCGTGTGATTGTATGAGAGATTTCATCTTCTTCTCTTACATTCTAAAATGACACAAGTTGTTTTGGATTGTGTGTGTATGTATATGGGATGTTGGATGGTATAGGTGGTGTGCCGGAGTATATTTTTTGTGGTGTGATGGACAGCAGGTTTGTGAGATTAGATCTAGTTTTGTTTTAACCCTTCATCGTTTGGTCTGATTGTATGTGTGTGTGTGTGGGTGTGTGTGTCTTTTTTCCAACAAAAATCCCATCCCATTACCAAATGTGTGATCGTATGTGAGGGTTTAATGGTGTGTGTCTAAAAACAGACGAACCTAGCTTTGTGTGCGTGCGTGCGTGCGTGTGTGTGTGTGTGTGCGTGTTTTGTGATTGGTATGTTTGGTGTATGAATGTGTTTTGTCTTCGTCTTTTTACAAATTTTCACTTTTCCAATATATGTGGATGGAGTATAGGATGCTTGTTTGTAGTTGTGTGTTTGTATGTAATAGTGTGTTTGTGTGTAAAAAGTTGGCGCTACTATCTCTATTGGGTGTTTTGTATGTGATATTGGTTTTTGTGTGAGGGAAAGTTTTCCTTCACGTTCTTGCTTTAGGCATATAAAGACAGTCATTAATTTATCGTACTATACATCATCCATCAAAGAATGGAGCCAAGTGACCTCAACGCGATTGAAAAGTTGCAGGACGTAATAGACACTATAGTGAACGTAGAGCAAGTGCTGGAGCAAGGTCTGGGACATTTTGGTAACATTAAAACTTCTTTTAGTGCCAGCCAAATTTTAAAAATTTTAAAGATTTTTTTTTCTTTTAAATCCCGTAAAGATTCGGAATATTAGTCTACTTTTAGTCTTGGCTGATTTTAAAAGAAGTAAAAATATCCCGGTTAATTTTATTCGACATTAAAGTCTCTTACAATTTCGGAATTTGAGCCTACTTTTTATTCTCGGCGAGTTAAATATTAATTTTCCGGATTTTCTTAGTCTCCGCTAGTGGCCGGGATGTTTTCGTAATTTTAGAACTACTTTTAGTCTAAGCCAATGTAATCTTAATGTTCCGGGATATTTTTAGTCTCCGTTAAATTCTGGGACGATTTCGTAGTTTGTCCCTAAGTGCCATTCCCATGTTAAATTCTCGTTTGAGGCAATAGTACCATTATCATGTTAAACTCCCTGTTTCAGGTTATAGTGCTATTTCCATGTTAAATTCCCGTTTGTCCTCCGAGTGCCATTTTGTCCCCCAATCGCTAGATACCACTACTCCTAATGTAAGACCTGGTAAACCACTTTAGAGTGAGTATACGACGAAATGTAAGGTACAAGGTACCACTTCAAAGTAAGCCTACGATAAAATGTAAGGCATAGAGTACCATTTCAATGTAAGCCTACGGCGTAATGTAAACCTAGAGTACCACTTCAATGTAAGCCTACGATAAAATTTAAGGCATAGAGCACCACTTCAATGACATCTTACGGCGTAATGTAAAGCCTGGAGTACCACTTCGATGTAAGATTACGGCGTAATGTAAGGTCTAGAGTACCACTTCAATGAAAGCTTAGGGCGTAATGTAAAGACTGGAGTACCACTTCAATGTAAGCCTACGGAATAGTGCAGGGCATAGAATACCACTTCAATGTGAGCCTACGACAAAATGAAAGACAGAGTACCACTTCAATGTAAGCCTACGGCGTAATGTAAGATCTAGTGTACCACTTCAATGTAAGCTAAGTGTAATGTAAATTCTAGTAGATGTCTCAATAGCCACAACTACTATTCTTATTCTTGTTTTAATAGTATACATAATTATTAATTCTGACCAGCAAATACACTGTCTAAAGATTCTTCTCCAAAATTGTTAGACCACTCCGATGGCCTAATAGTTAGAGCGTCCGCCTCTGATGCAGGAGGTCGCGAGTTCGAACCCCGGACGAGTTATAAGGACTACTTGTTGTTGTTATAGGGTTTAACGCCACTTTTTCAGCACAATATAGGCTATACATGGTGGCCAGTATAAATGGTGGAGGGAAAACCCCGGAAAGAACCACCGACCAACGAGAAGCTATCGGCAAGCTTTCTCACGTACCCACAGACTCGAACCCACGTAGACAGAGGAAAGATGGCAGTGATCCGTAACGGTGAGTGCTTTAGACCACTAGGCCACTCGGGGCCCCTATACCAAAAACTTATAAAATTGGCACTAGCAACTGCCTTGCTTGCCTCTCAGCATTACGAGTTTAGTGTTAGGAATGGTTGGCCTGGCGTCAGGATAATGTAACTGGGTGGGACATCATGATAAATGTCTGCGCCATGATGCAAGAGTGCTATACATCACTATAAACTTCCACACTGCAGACATCGTGGCGATATGACTGAATATTTTTAAAATCTACGTTAAAAATCCAAATCACACACACACACACACACACACACACACACACACACACACACCAAAACGTTAAGTACATAAGTAGCCACCTATTGTATTTCCTACCAAATGTCACCAATCCCTACCTCCGTTATCTGTTCCATTAATATATTATAAAATACACATATGCTTCAGGACAGGAGAAGCAGAATATTATGAAATGCTGACAATGAATGTAAATAACCGTAAAATACAATTGTTTAAACTTTCATTAAAATGAAACAACTCTGACACGCACACATGCAAAGAGCACAGTCATATAGTTGCTCATGTCTTACCTTACCCCACCCCACCCCCCGCCATCATCTCACACAAGATACCTGAAAATGTCAATACAACAAATGCCGCTTAAAATAAACACTCACTCCAGCGCCGGATTAAAGCCTTCCAGGGCCCTAAGCACTAAAAATATTATGGTGCCCCAACCCCCTTTTACAAAATGTGAAACTACCCCACTCCCAAAAAAAAAAAAACCTATTAAAAGCCAAAAAGGTGTAAAAATACCAGTGTTGCCATCGTTCCAAATCAAAATACTCGTACATGCATATCGAAATGGTCATAATTAATCCATTCAATTTTGTAATAAACAATTTGAATTTTTCTGGTGCCCCTGTTGTACTGGCGCCCTAAGCACGTGCTTTGTGTGCTTAATGGGTAATCCGGCACCGACTCACTCATGACCTCTGTAATGGACATAGTTGTGACTAATGCAGTCAAAAACATCGCCGGAAAAAAAAAACTGATTTAATGCGAGTTCTTTCTTGACAACGCATTTTTGTTAATATCTCCGCCATCATGAATTCTCCATCAATATTAGCCTTTCTACGGTGCGTGTGTTACAGCACTTGCCTTCTACTCAGAGAATAGAAAATACAAGTCCAGTATTTGTTGTAAGAAATTGGGTTTATTGTGCACGAGGTTGGTAAATACAGATACATACATTTCTCCTGTTTTCTTGCACCCTGCAAATACAATAAAATTAAATTTACTACAACTATAAATAACAAGACGATAATCAGTGCATTATTGTTCTGCATGTATACATTGATTCAATTTACAGTACATTAAATACGAATGACTTACTACCCCATATTTTTATTAATTATCCATCTAGAGAGATAGCGGACCAAATAAAGAAACACAAAACAATCAGTGTGTAGAACAAAAGTAGAGAACAGACAGACAGACAGACAAGCGTATGGACAGTTTGATAGGCTCTGAAAAGAATATGCAGGTTGTTAACCTATTAAAGGTACTACAATACATCATCATATATTTCATATAAATATTCAGAGTACTTATAAACAAAACTGTTACATAAGTATTTACCTTATCATATGGACAAAGGTCAAGTCGCATTTTCTTTGAAGTAAAAGAATCATTAGGCACTTTTCTAACTGCAATTCCATGACCATCACCCTTCACAAGCTTCAATGGAATGACCACCACTAATATGCTGTTCATGCTATGTTGTTTATACAGAGAAGAAGCAGACTAACCAATCAGAAAGTTACTTACCACTTGTTATATAATAGAACAACCCAGCATGAACAGTAATCAGGGTAGCTTCATTGCTCAGAGTGAACAAAACTCGAACAGGTAATCCTGGTTCAAGATTGCCTAATTTACTAAATATGTGTAAAATGAGAATAACACAATAATTGCAACTAATGACTTTATTTCACTCATCAATGAACATTAATTACATAAAATAATAAAATACCCACTTCTGCCTAATTAAAACGTGAATATATAAAATTCTAAAATATATGATCCTGCTACACACTTCCCACCACACATGTAAATGATGTCCTCATTTAGGGGTGTCCACCATGATGGAAATTATTGCTTTGGAAATAGTTTCAGGCATACTGTTAAAAACTCCGTTTGTGTGCAATGACTGGAGGACACGGACTTTTGTTAGCCAGTCTGGCTCATTAACGGCTTGGGACATCACATAGTCTCCAGAGGTCAACCTTGAAGGTGCTTTTCGTCACTCGACTAGAACGTTGTGGTGCTGGAACAGGCAATGAACTCTTTTCTGTTCCTAACTGATCAGTAACTACTACGTTACTGGGGCTCTCAACCCTGGTGTGACCTGGTACTGCAGATTCATTATCACGGTTGATCACAGTGTCTTCTGGATTCATAGCTCCAGACTGTTCAGCAGTATGACCACTCTGTTCATTATCATCAATTGCACTATCCAGACTGTTCAGCAGTATGACCACTCTGTTCATTATCATCAATTGCACTATCTGAAACCAACTCTCCTCCCACACTGGGATTACCATCATCTTGGTTTGAATAGGTTTCATCATCCTCTCTAAGACTCTCACTGGAGGAGTCTGCAATTGAATTTTCGCCAGCTAAATCATCTTCAACACTGTTCCTGACAGACATATCTCCCGTATCTGCCGTTTCGGAACCATCAGATACACCAGTCATTTCATTATCACATGGAAGATAAAGCGATATAGAGTTCTTTTCATCCTTGTCTGAATCTGTTTCCCTGAAAATATTATTGGGTGAATTTCTAGGCTTGGATGTCGCGGACTTGAAAGCTTATTTCTCTTGCTTGTGATTACTATGCTCCGACTGAATTGTCAAGGCGCCAATATGAAGCAGCAAATTTATATGAAGCGTGCGTTTGGGTCCTTTGCCCTCTTCCGATCGTACAACGTAAACTGGAATATCCGGGTTTTGTTGGGATTGTACAATATAAATATTAGTCTCCCAGCGATCAGCAATTTTGTGTTTTCCATCAAATGCCACAATCTTCACAAGAACCCTATCACCAGGCTGAAGAGTTGAAGCTCTTGCTTTCAAGTAATATGCTCTGTTTTTCTTGAGATCTTCCCGCAAGACATGTAACTAGTTTGTGCGATTCTTCCAATCGGTTTTGAAGAGATTTAATATAAATGGACAAATTGCCCGATCCACTACCATTGTCTAATCCAAATGCAAGGTCAACAGATAGACGTGACTCTCTTCCAAACATCAGAAAGAATGGCGTGTGAATTGTAGACTCATGGCGTGTGCAATTACATGCATAAACCAATGGCCCTAAGTAGCTTTTCCAGTCCCTTTTCTGATCTGGGTTGAGAGTTTCCTACATATCTAGCAGTGTCCTATTCCATCGCTCGCACATACCATTGCCCATTGGATGATAGGGTGTCGTGCGAGACTTCTTTATTCCAGTAATTTGACATAATTCCTTGATGGCCTTACTTTCAAAGTTTGCACCCTGGTTTGAATGTCAATGCTGGGGCATACCATAATACAGTAATAAAAACATCAAACAGAGCCTCAGCTGTGGTCCTGGCTGTCTGGTTTCTTGTCGGAATGGCTTGTGCATACCTGGTAAAATGATCTGTAATAACCAGTATATTTTGGTAGCCTCCTTTGGACATCTCAAGAGTCAGAACATCGATGCAAACGAGTTCCAATGGCTGTGTGGTCACTATGTTGACGCGTGGTGCTCCAACATCCGTTGACGATTTTCTAAGCATGCTACGATAGCATTTTGGATATATATTTCCATATCTTTTACCATACGCGGCCAAGAGAATCTATCCCTCAGGAGAGAAAGTGTCCTGTCTCGGCCAAAATGACCACAATCATCATGTACGTAGTGCATAGCTTTCTCACGGTGAGACTTGGGAAGTACCAGCTGTAGTTGATCATGATCATCAGCACTTGTCCTCCTGTATAGCACACATCTTCACAGGCATAAATTGTCAAAGGTCCGCAATAATGCTAAATGATCTCTTCCAGTAGGTAGGGACTGTCGATTAGGCTTTTCTTTGTCTCGTACATGCTTTACCCATTCCCTTATAACAGGATTCTTGGATTGAGCACCTCTCCAATCTCTGTCTGTCATTGCGGCAATTCCAGAACCAGAGTCAATGTCATCAACAACATCTGCAGACAGACAAAGACTTTCAACAAATGGTTGGGCACTAGCTAAATTACAGAGAGTGTGTAAGATCTCTTTGGAAGTAGTCTTCATATCCTTAGTGCTGCTCCTGTTCTCTACACATGGCAACCGAGATAGACCATGGCATCCGAATTCCTCGATCCGGGTCTGTAAATGATGTCAAAGTTGTAAGCAGCTAGAGCAGCTAACCATCGATGCCCAGTGGCATCAAGTTTGGCTGATGTAAGAATATATGTGAGCGGATTGTTGTCAGTGTACACAGTAAAGTAGTGTCCATAAAGGTAATCATTGAATTTCTCAGTGATTGCCCACTTTAATGCCAGGAATTCTAGTCGATGCGTTGAATAATGTTCTCTCACGTTTTGTTAATCCTCTGCTAGCAAAGCTGATTGCTCGCTTGATGACATCTTGAATCTGATACAGAACTGCACCAAGGCCGTGTTGACTGGCATCTGTGTGCAGCTCAAAAGGTTGCCCAATGTCAACGTAGCCTAGAATTGGTGGTGAAGAGAAAGCATCCTTCAGCGTTCAAAGGCTTCCTCCTGTTCCGTTCCCCATTTCCATGGTCTGTGTTTAATTTTCTTCTGATACTTACCCGCTTTGTTCCGAGTGCTTGGCATTAATTCTGATAATGGTCAAGCTATCTTCGAGAAGTTCTTCAGAAATCTGCGGTAATTACCAGCAAATCCAAGGAATTTCCTCACTTCCTCAGGGCTGTGTGGAGCTGGCCAGTTTATGATCTTGTCAGTCTTGTTTGCATCTGCCTCAACACCTGCCTCTGATACAACATGGCCGACATATATGACCCTTTCCTTGAAGAATTGGCACTTCTTTGGGGACAACTTCAAACCACACTCCATAAGCCTTGTTAGGACCTTCTCCAGATTCTTGAAATGTGCTTCTTAGGTTTTACCGAAAATGATGATATCATCTAGATAGATCACGCAGATGGTCAGATGCATATTTCCCAGGCACTCTTCCATCAATCTCTGGTACGTAGCTTGTGCATTGCAAAGCCCCATGGGTAGTCTCTCAAACTCGTAGAAACCTAGCGGACCCACTGTAAAGGCGGTCCTCTCCTTATGAGATTCATCTAATTCAATTTGATGATACCCGGACTTCATATCCAGCACTGTAAAATATTTAGATCCTGCCAAACAGTCCAAGATATATTCAACCCTGGGCAAGGCATAAGAATCATTGATCGTCATCTTATTCAGCTGCCGAAAATCAACACACAGGCGAAGTTTTCCATCCTTCTTCCTCACTAAAACAACATTGCTGGCCCAAGGACATTGTGATTTACGAATCACTCCGCCAGCAAGTAACTGGTGAAGGTGATCTTTCACCTCACTGTACATGTCCGACGGTATCTTAATTTAAAAGGGGGCAATCACCAGTTATTACGTACTTTTGAGAGAGTGACGTATGTAAGGTTAAGTTGTTTGCATTTAAAACATGCACAGTGGAGAGAATGTTGGCATAACTCTGTGCTACTTTGATGTAATGTGGCTGACATTTCTTTGGATATTGTACTTTTGGAAACTGCAAATGATTTTAGCATACTGCTAACTAAAATTACTGCTCCCTTGTGCTCCAAAATTCAACCTGAATTTGTCTAAAGTACATTATCCTTAGCAGCTATTAAAATAGGGAAAATGAATTTTGCCAGACTAGACAATACCAGCTTCTGAAAGTACAATGAATGAATTACCAAATATATAAAATGTTAAAAAAGTTTTCGGCTCGTTTTTTTTTAACTCGTTTTTTTTACAATTCACCTCCGAAGTTCAGGAAGTGAAACTGACCAAGTGGAGCTAGCACTTTTTTGAAAGATGCACATCTGGAGTAAGGCCAAGCTGTATACTCTATAACCCATATTACACCCATCAATCATACACCAAAATAAAGGGATTTAAATGTTCTTTGAGCAATACCTAGGATATACAAGGTCTTTTTTTTAAATAGCCAGTATAACTAGTGAGGAAACCCGGGGGAATTCTTTTTCTTTAAAATTCTAAATGCAAAATACGAAACTGTAGAGCGCCACCAAAGGCGTTTTGTCGATCAGACTGATGCGATGCTTTACTGCTGCCATAAATCCCAAATCTGTTTCACTTCTGGAAAAGGTATCTTCGAATTTCTTTATAAGCTCTATTCCTTTTTGTAGATCATCTTTGGACAGTTTATCCGAAGTGATGTCCATCTGACTGAAAAGGTTATTTACTCGCATCCTTTCAACCACATCTGCTGAGATATCAGCCACAGACACTGGCTGAAACTCACGCAAAATTGCTCTAGGCGGAATATTGATTGTCCTGGCAGTCACGTTTGACACATGAACTTCTATCAGACTATTCCTCGTGTAGTTGTATGTCACCCTGGAGAAATATCTAAGTCTTCATTTACTGTGGACATCACTGAATTCTGAAGCAGAGCACACGTTGAATGATAAGGCACCTCTTTATCAACGAAGGTTTGCAGTATCACATTATTATTGTTTTCTACAATAATATCATGTGATTCTGCGCTCTTCAAAACACCTAAACAAATGTTTCTCTTTCTAACTCCTTTTATCGCAAGGTCAAACATCTGAATGTCAAGTACCATGGAGTTGGCAATCGAGCTGTCTGTAGAAATCTTGCTCCATGCTCACTTTTGCATTACACTAGAGCATGCATTAGGTAGTTTGTCCCTAGCAACACAGGAAGACGACTACTGTAGTTGCTGTCTGGCACGACTAGAATTAGACAACGTTGTCTTTCCATATTTGTCAGAATAATTCTTTCTATTTCAACCTCTATGTAGCCATTATATGGCAACTTCTCTCCATTCGCACATTCAACATTCAAAAGGTCTGTAATGGGCTCAATCGGAGTCGTCTTCAAATTCTTGTTATAAAATATCTGGCTAACTGTTGATATGGTCGATCCGGTATCAATCAGTAAATTTACTCTAATACCATTGATGACAACATAAACCTCATTAGCTTGTCCTACTAGCTCTATCGTGTCAGTTCCTTTATGCTTCTTGGGGCAACCCATTGGAAAGCCTACAGCTTTCCCCCTAGCCATAGGCCTCGTGAAGTTTAAATTCCGTTTCGAATGGTCTAGTCGAACACGACAAGCAGAAGCAATATGTCCGATTTGCCCGCAGCGCCAGCATATTCGGTCTCTCCTCATCAGTATTATCTGCCCTAAATTGATTCTTATAGAGTTGCTGGTTGTTGGATATGTGGGATGCTGAATACTCCTTAAGCATCTTCACTTCATGTGACAGCTGCTGGACAAGATCCCTGAATTCACTAAGCTCCTTGTTTTGTGGTGTGGTTGAAGTTGATTCCATATTCAGATGGGTAGTTCTTTTGGTGTGTTTTAGCTCATCTTCCCTTAGCCCGTGTTCAGATTCAATACGACGAAGAGCTAGTCTCAATTCGTCAAATGTCTTGAGTGAGTCAAACTTATGGCCAGGCACATCTTTAAGTGTCGGTTTAAGTCTTGTCTACAGCAAAGACTTTAGCATATCATTTGTCTCACTGGTCTTCACTAACCCTCTTTGGACGGCTTTGTTCAACAAATCTTCCAGCCTACAACTCCATGTAGAAATATCTTCGTCCTCTTTTTGGCGAGCACTGTAGAAGTCGGCTAATAAGGTCTCTTTCAAATCTGTATTGCCATACAAGCTGTCCAGCTTTGATAATAGCTCCTTAATGGATGCTGTTGGACCCAATCGCATAGCAATCCGTCCAGCTTCTCTCAAGGAACGTCGGATGGCATGAGATGCCTGGTCCTGTGGATACGTGCCTTGTTGTAGCATGTACCTTCGTATTTCCATAATTCACGAGATGTTTCACTCTTCCTGTCCCCTGAAAATACTGATATCGTTAATTCATGTGGTAGTATAACAGATATAGGACCAATGGTCACGGACGCCGTTGCATGTGATGCTGTCAGCTCTTCCTTAACAGGAGAGACACAAAACGAAGCGGTAAAGTCTGCCATCCACTTTGCGAAATCTTCAGGTGTGTCTGCCTTGGGTTTGACCTTTAAAGCCTTAAAGGACGCTACAATGTTTATAACTTCTTCTGTGAACTCCATATCTACTCACAAACAGCGCGATCGAAACGACTAAATGGATGAACTGGTGCGCAATATATATATTAGTTTTAAAATTTTTATATTTTTTTTATTTTTGTTTCATTACATTTTATTGTAAGAATAATATTTTTACTGGACTTTATATTTTTCTCAGTAAATTTAGTCTCTTGTTTTGACCTGTGTAAAACGCAAATGTTTGCTTCATTTTTATTTTAGCTAACCTAGTTATTAATCTTGGTTCCGATTTTGTAAACATTGAATGAAAATGATTGGTTATTGCCAAGGTCATGTTCGGCCCACATGTTGTAAACAGCCTTTCTTTTTTATTTATTTCCAGCGTGATAATCTAATTCTTAGATAGGGCTATTCTAAGCTACGTGCTCAATGGCATTTTTTTACTGCGCTGTTAAAATTAGTGATCACGTAGTCCCGTCACGTGAGCCACCATGTGATCTAAAATCGTGGGATAAAACAGACGTTTCCTAGTAGATTTGACAGTCGTATTTTTACACCTTTACAGCTCACGGTGTTTGTTTATTTTTATGTTGACGCCAGTTGATTTAGAC